>QCXZ01000003.1:41517584-41578791 GCA_025024175.1 Rhyzopertha dominica | reverse complement strand
AGTTTTCAAAGTGTGCACTTCTCTGGCTTTGCTATTACCGTGCAACCTGAAATTGGATAGCATAAATCAACCCGCTCCTGAACGTCTAACAAATAACCTGCGTTTACCAGAGTTGCCTTTCACAAAACAAAATATAGCGGCAGTTTAATAGCGAAACAGAAAACAGCACGCAATCATGATGCATCGGCAAACATTTTAACGTCTGAAAGCCATTTGCCCGATACGATTCACTCTTCAAATACATTGAACTTATTATAGAGCAGCAGGCTGGCCGGCGCAAATATTACCATAATACACCTCGATTAGTTAAAAGCCTTATTTATTGATCCTGTTAAATCATTTAGCATTAGGTAGCAGAAACCGTAGAAACAACTTGGGTGGAGTTTACGACGTTATTGGAAAATGGGGGATACTTAAAACCGCGAAATATGAGAAGCTTTTATAGTGGTTTGAAAGCCGCCCGAGGGGCTCCCTGAAATATTAAGCAAGAAATTTACCTGTGCGGTGCTATAGAATATAGAGGGTAATATTAGAGCGAGCAAATATGGCTCATTTTGGGATGAAAGAACCTCCTCCAAGACTGACTAAAATAATGGTTAATATATAATATTTGTCTCCAGACTCATCCACTGTTTATCAGCAAAATACCAACATAATGCTCGTCATGAAGTTTTTGATATGCACTCTTTAAGGTGATACCTAAATGTTTTTACTGTAGTAACCCGTCCTATATCTGTCAATCAATATTTACATTCCTGATGATTTAAAACGTTAGTACGAGGTACGCGCACACATGACGTTCAGATGATCCAAAATTTGAATGTCGATGTCCATGATGTTCTATGTATCAAATCTATAGTTTGAATGTCTGACGTGCTTGACGTTCGGCAATGTAGTAACCTATTATGTGTTCGTGCGTGATGTTCCGGAGTTTTACAGGTCAGAGAGAGTTTATTTAGCTTTTCATGAGTTAGATCATAATTTGTGAACAAGATCACATTGTTTAATTTGTGTATCAACTTTGTGGAGAGTATTTAATATATCAGGTTTATAATGAATGTACTGAATGTAGTATTGTTAATCAGATATATTGATTTTATTATACTAACTTATGTTGTATGTTCTATGCACGCCTTCAGTTTTAATATTTGTCATGTGTGGATGTTGTTAATCTTGACATGTCTTGTGTTCTTGTTTCCATATTCTGTATTTTGTTTTTGTGAATTGTTCATTTCTCTTCTGCATGCCCTGCTTTTGGGTATTGTTAAGCTGTACCTTGTAAAATTGCTTCTCGCAGTAGGTACCTCACCTAATGACACCGTAGGTATATTTGATATAGTCGCCTGAGCCAATATGAGGATGCCGAAAACAAGTGGAAATAGTCGTTCTTTAATGTAAGACAAGCAGAAGGATGCCTATGTCAAATCTAAACCTACTGTAGATCTTGAATTTAGAATTTTGTTTTCTAATGTTGTTTCTACATCACATTTTTAAAGCATTAAAGGCTAATATGAATTTATTAACTTCTGGAGAGGATGGAATTCCTAACCTTCTCTTAAAGGGCTGTGCTTTCCACACCACATATAAGTATATTTATAATCATACGGCCTGTTTTCCTTTGTAATTTTTCAAAAATATTTAAAATTTTTATCCAAGAGTTATATCGCAGCGTGAAAGCAAGGTTTCATGTGTCAGCATGGTTTATGGGCAAAAAGGTCGACTTTGACTACTGGCTTAGTCAATTTGCGGATAAAGTTTTGAACGATAAAGGACAGGTCTACGTTACACAGATATTTCCAGAAAGCATTTGATCAAACTGGTCATTTTGTTCTCCTCGCTTATAGATTTGTTTCAGTCACATTGCAAGATCGTCGGTTTTAGTGCTACTACTACGCTACAATTCATATTGTTGCTACATCTGGTGTGCCTTAGAGATCTAATCTCAATCTTTTTCCGTTGCTTTTTCTACCTGTATATATATCTAACGACATGCAATAAAAATTCGCTGCGCGCAGGAGCCTAACATATTCGTCGAGACCCTCAAAATATTCTCCCACAATAGCTATTGCAGAGGTGTGTGCTGGTGTGTGACAGTCGAATCTCTGAGTGAGTGCGCAATTAATTAGACTTACTTTAAAACCATTCTAAATGTAGTGTTAATCTGTTTCCGATTGTGTACTCCATATTATACTGACAGTTGTAGGTTTTGCAGGATGTTTATTGTTAGGGATTTTGGGTGTGCGGTTTTACTTTACAGAACTGCAAGAACTTTCGTAAGGTAACGCTTTGGATGCACTTGTAATTTCTCTTTAGTTAAGATCCAGTAGGGAGTATTGCAGTAGTTACTTTGGCATGTTTTATATAACATGTACATATAAACTAGTACAGGGCGTTCAAAGGTGATTTTTAAGAATTTATGTGCTTTAAGTTTTGATTGAAATATTTAATTGTAAAATTCCTTGTGTGGTTTACTAAATAATTGTATCGACTGTTGCTTCTTACTTTGCATAATTAATTCTGCGATTCCTCGTTTAAATGCCCGTCAACATACGACCTCTTACACTAACTATACCCTATATCAGTTATGTGTCACCTTTAGCTCTGTATATAGCTCATTTCATATTCGCAGTGACTCTGTAAATTGATTGGCGTGTAACTACATAACTTTTACATGTTTTTGTTTGGTGGATTAATCCTTTATTTTTATTGTATATGCATAAGTATTATTTTGTATAGCCTGGTAGCCTGTAATTTTACCTTCTATGTACTTAGTAAAGACCGCAATTGTGAGCCTAAATGCCACAAGTTGATACTTTTTCTGTTGTGCAAACTGTAGAGTAACATAAAATCTCATCTCTACACTATGCTAATATTTCTTGATATGGGAAAGACTAATACAACAGTTTATTGAAMGGTACAAGAGGTTTCTGCTCTTACGTTTTAGTACTAGCTGGTGTATTTCGCTCTTCTAATATAAMATGATAGATRTTGATATATAAATATATGATAAAATCGYGTGGCACGACTCTAGCTGTGACCCGACAATCAAACTTATAAATCGAGGCAATCCGTGACGGTTCGTCACGCCCAGCGTCTATTGAGCACCGTCTTAGTTACAGGCCGTCTCGATCTCAAATAAACTACTTTTCGGCCGTGCGATAGTGATCATTGCGGAAGATTCATAAACGGTGTTGCCAGGAAATAACTTTAATTTATAATAGGTCAAATCCCGCTGCTTTTTGGGCATATCTCCAGAAATTGACAATGTCAACATGTGACTGAGTCTAACGCCTGTTCTGATTTTTTCTTGTGTCTGTATTTACATAAGCCAAATAGACAGAGCTGAAGTGGAAAACACTTTGTTTGTTCTCTTTATCCCATCGCTATAAATAAGGTTTCTTATCAGAAAATGCTTCTTCCAGTAACCTTTTTCAGTATGGGTGGATGTGATGAGCTGGCAACATAGCAGTTGCTTACAGAGCTGTATTCGCGTTTTTCAGGACAGCCTGGTAGATAAAATAAAAATTCGTGCGCGTAAATCTCGCGATCCGCTCGGATGGTCGTTATTCAACCCGTAATAAGTCGTAGCAGTGTCAGAGCTATCTGTGTATCTCGAGTAACGCCAACAATGAGCGTTTTTTCTTCTGGCGTTTGACAGGCGCGAAGCCAAAGTTTCTCCTTGCGACCAATTATACGTCTCCAGCGGCCGCGTCCAAAGGTGAGGGTATTTGTCACGTCGCGTTTGATGTCTCACAAAATCGGATCTCGGTCGCAGGAGAAAAAGTTGGACTGTGCTTGCGTCATATTTCTTCCTGGAGCGAGCGGGAGATTTATATCGGAAGTGTACAAAATAAAACGACAGAGTTGGCTTGCAAGTTGCTTTGTTCGCCGTTGCTTTTCGGTGGCAGGTATTGTGCTTTGATGTGATGGTATAAATGGTTATCTTTCCGGAGATGTGTTGGAATTCATAAGAAATCGGTCAGAAAAGAAAATTGCGTTTTTATTTCGCTCTAATAATCACTGATTTACTATTATAAACAGTTTTAACATAATTGATTAATGCTCTTAATTGTACACAATGGTTTGCAGTTTTTTGGATACTGATATGCGTATCTATTGTCATTATGAAGGACTTTTCTACTGATCTACAAAATATTGCCTCTTCAGATCATCTTTCTAGAAGACGACGTACATGTTAAATCGCACTTAACTTATAGATTTATTATAAACACACGTAAACGTAAATAACCTTGTCTAGCAAACGACCTTTGATGAATATGCGACCAAAGCTTTATGAGCTTTCAGGAAACATAAACCTACGCCAGCAGCGACTATACCCAGCAAGCGGCTTCGAAACGCCATGGATTCCATAACAAAGCAATTAAAAAGAATTTATTAGAGTGTGATTTATCAGAATGAAACATGTCCTTGATGAAAACACTGAACTGAAAAAAAATGTTGGATCCTTCCTAAAGTCGGAAATTTTCTTCTCATCCCATCCTCATTAAATGCAGAATTACGTTCATATCAAATAAACATCTCTCCGAATCAAGAGTTGCTGGTACATTTGCTGTACTGTACATAGGTAGTGTTGGCCAGTGTATATTTCATTTTACTCTATCCACTGAATATGCGGAACTGTAAACTCTTCTTTCTCTCGTAAGTTGTAGGTTATGATTAGAGTATGGTGCGAAACTTTACAGGGTTGTATTCCGTGTAATATATATACATATATTCAAGCTTCAGAAGTAGGGGGTATTCGACTTTTTGGTTTAATAAAATTAAGTAAACTCTTTTTTCAGTGCCAAAATTTCGTCTTTATTTAAGACATCAGTAGGGCTTCGAAAGTGAGATTAATTTAAAGAAGTTTTATATAGAGAATTATTTTCCAATATAATACCATGTAATTTCTTCCTCTTCCTGCGTCCAGTAGTTCACATTAACAAGAAATAGATTATTTAATCGTAGAGCATTAAACTAAACAGCTTAAAAGAAAGCTTAAAGAAATTACATGGTATATTGGAAAATAATTCAAAACATAAAACTTTTTTAAATTAATCTCACTTTCGAAGCCCTGATGATGCCTTAAATAAAGACGAAAGCTTGGCACTAAAAAAAGGTTTACTTAATTTTATTAAACCAAAAGGTCAAATACCCCCTACTTCTGAAGCTTAAACATTCAATAAGTTTGCGACTATTATTTTTAATCAAAGTCATACCTATACATATATATGTATAGACGAACCACCAACTGGAATTGCCTTCTTACCATATATATCAAAGGAACAACTGACAAAATCGATATGATACCAAAACCGCATAAGATCAAGGCTGTCTTTCGACCACACAAAAAGATAAATACGCTAATACATAACTTTAAGGAACACATACCGTTGGAAACCCCAAGGGGTATATGAAATACCATGCGGTACATGCGCCCAATCGTACGTAGAACAGACTAACAGAAGGATTGAAGTAAGAAGAGCCGAATATGTTAAGAAGAATTACGGGTTACAAAATACCTAAACTTTATGAAGACGCGAACCCTAGTAATTTCCGAAAACCGAATAATAAGAATAAGGGAAGCTATAGAAATCGGAAAGCGACCCAACTGCTTAAAACAAACAGGATGACTGACAAAGATTGGCACATACCTGGATCGCGGTGATTAAAACCAATCATCCAAAAGCACCAACAATCCCAATGCAGAAAATGGTCCTGCCACGGGAGCCGAGGCAGCACWCTGAACACGCAAAGCTCCCAGAATGTAACGGTTCCCAGTCCGCAGCAAAGCCGTCCTAGTGTCTCAGGGGAGGCACAGGACAGCCTGCCTAGAACACGGTAGTAGGGACACGCCGACAAGCACAGTCACGTTGCCGAAGAACAAAGTTGGAAAGATTATTACTTGAAAATGGCAAGTGCGACCTTGCCGAAACGTCGTAAGAACGGTCCTCCTGAGGATCAAGCGGAATACAACCCGGAAAAGTTTCACACCATACTCGATCGATGAAAACCTTTAAAATCTACCAATATATAAGTATACATCGTACCTGTAAGTATCGCATCGCTTAATGATTTGTCAGTAAATCATTCACAAATATGATAGTACTTTGTTTTAAATGTAGTATATATTCTTGATATGTACGGAGTATATGCAAAAATATTTTACAGTAACACAATATTGTCACAACCCGGCTGATGCCGACTGTGAGAGGTCCACCACTACGACGTCCTGGAGATGTACCTGAACAGTCTTGGGACTGGGGAAGGATGATACTATACGACTTAAATCTTGTGAACCTGCATTTATTAAACTAACCCCAGATAAGCGGGTAACAATGTACAAGTAGTGAAAGATAATTACTTACATTATAATATGGTCAGCTTTCCAAAGCCAAGAAGGACTTTTCGCAGCGCTTATGGTTGGCATGAGAATGAATTGATTCGTTTACCTGAATCGCGAGTATTATATAAAAAATTAGCTGCTGAGCTTGTACGTTCCGACGCGGTTTAGTGCCGCGGTGCTTGAACTAAGTGAACGCTAAAAATGCTGACATGAACGACTGACTTAACGCGTGTACGTTCTAGAATCTACGAAATGTTCCAATTTAAATAATTTGGAAAAGGCGCATATTTGACAATATGTATATGTATGGTGATGGTAATCCGTCGTAGTTAGGTTATATTTCAACGTAACTTTCAACTCAACGTAACTTTCAACTGATGTGAAAGAAATTGTATTGTATACTGTGCGGTAATTTTATTCAGTTTTTATTTTTATTCCTATCAATAAAGTACTCGTATTATTACATCTCTCAATGCCAATCTGTGATTTTGTATTAAATTATATAGTTATTTACGCTAACGTTAATTTAAATTTATAGTATAGGCATGCACCAAAAGATTTTCGGATTATTGATTGCTGAACTACTAAAATTGTCAAAAGAGGTAAAAGGTAGTTTCATTTAGAAAATATGTTTTTTTATTGCAGTTTAAAGAATACATATTTCGTTTTAAGTATGAAATAAAACATCGTACAGATGGCAGCCACGACTCTGGTGACATATTTTTGCTCTTTTGATGATATTTTCAAAACATTGTTGCACATTCCTTGATTAATATCATCAGTGACGGGTCGAATTCTATCCATAAGTTCATCAAGCGAATGGTTGGAATATGCGTTCGACTTCACACAATTGCACAGCTAAAAGTCACATGGCGTAAGATCATATGATCCCGATGGACGTTCCGTAATATGCCACGGTTCGGAAATTTCTCTCGCACCAACTGGATGGTATCTTATATGGTGTGACAGGTTACTCCATTTTGCTGAAACCAGGTATTGTCTGGATGTTGCGATAACGGTCGCCATAGACTGCAACAGCACGTAGTTAAAATTTCGTCCGTACAAACCACACCAGTAGCTTTTTATGGATAATTTTTTCTCATGATTACCTAAGGGTTCTCAGCAGCACAAATTCTACAGTTACGAATGTTCCTATACTCGACTAATTGAAAATGTTCTTTATTAGATTAAGGGATTTTCTTCGATAAATGAATGTTAGATTTTTATTCTGTAATATTCAGATGGCAAATACACGGAGCTATGCAAGTTCAGCCGGCTTCGTTTCTTAAGTTACTGAATGAAATAGGTGGCTCTTGTAATTTCAATCTTTGTGAACGGAGGTGAGTCAAAACTTTTTGACTTACAACAGCACTTCCGATCATTGCGGCGGTAAGTCCTTCATCCTATTATAAGTCTAAAACATTTATGAGCACTATATCCCCATGCCATGCCATAGTGGTAGTAATTTTTTATAACCTTGCCATTTGCTGTTTCAGTTACTCTTTTCAGATACAAAGTCATGTTGAATATTGTCGAATTACTTCCGCAAACTCAAAGGTGTGTCATACGTGTTTCCTATGCTGCGGCGAAGAGGTATAATAAATTCCTAGCTGCATCAAAGACAAAACTCACATCAATTAATAATTTTTCTGTTTAACAATAGTGACGGATATAGAAGGTGTTGTGTAGAAAGACAGTGAACTCCCATGGGGGTTAATTTTTCCTTATTTAATCCAATCAATTTAAAACTGCTATTTTAAACCTGCGCAAATATAATTTTTCTTTGAGCTTGTTACACGCCAACGTTAAATGCCAACAAGCACGTGTCTCCCATTTATAAAAGACTGTACAAACACGTAATCATCTGCATATAATAAATGGGGCATAAATGAACGAAATATTTAAAAAACGGACTAAAAACAGAAGAATTCCGAGAACACACAGGCACGAAGAGAAGTACACGATCGATATTGGCAGGAATCCGGAACGATAAATTATACAAGTAGACGTTGTCAAACTTAACGTTACCTTAGTATCATTGAAAAAGCATCTTCCTTGACCACTATTTGATAGTGGGAATACAATAGTAATTGACTAGATATTTAACTTAAAAAAAGTAACGTTACGGAGAAATAAGAATTAGTTTTTGCTTTGCAAACTTAGTTAACCACTGCCTAGCGTATACTGATTTAAAAAAATAGTATTTCTTTTTTGCAGTAAAACAACATTATATACTTTTACATTTTGCAGGAGGATAATAATGAAATTGCTTGGTGCACATGCTATATGTCAATTGGTTCAATTATTCAAAATGTTAAAAACTCATCCACAAATAATAACATACATACAAATACATAATGTCTTATAAAATCCTTCGCAAAGGTCGTTTTCAATTTAAAAACTTAACCTAATTTTCCAATGAAAAAAATTCACAAAAACCAGTAACTTGCATGCTATTAATTAGAAAGATTATATTTAATACTCGTGGATCGCCCAATATTATTAGCATTAGTTTCGGATTTTACGTTTTGTATTTACTACGGATTTATTCCAACCGAATCAATAAAGTCGGTGTTTAGAAATTGTTTGCTGTCATTCCATGGAAAGAGGCAAAATGTGGCAACCCCACTTAAAATTTTTCCCCAAAAGACAGCGAACACACACGCGACGGTATGTGCTACCGCCGAAAAACAACTTAAATTACAATTTGCAATTCTGATTCGGGCCGAGGAATTTTCTTTTATGCTAAAATAACACTAACGTACTACGCGACAGGAAACCGTTAATCAAGAGCGCGAGGAAAAAAATTACAAACCTCTAAAGGAGCCAGCAACACGCGCTTGTTAGCTTTCATCATAAATTGCGACCGGAGATGTCCGACTCATCCAGGACAGATATTAATGCACGTACGTGCACACTGCGTTTCACTAGCAGTTGAACGAGGCCTAAAGAAACAGCAGATTGTTAGTTTTAGGGAACTTTTGAAAAAATACACGCCTTGGCGCGTCGTTAAAGGTGATAAGTTGTTACCGAGTCTACAAATTTATGATTGTGATAATTAGCAATGGTTATGTCCATGTATACATAATTGAGTATTTCCTCTTCTTATTTATCTACCGACAACAGCCGAACATTATTATAGTATTTAGTTACTTTTAATAAGTAACAGGCATACATATATGCATTGAAAAAGTATTGCCAACATTGACCAGGATTTGAACCCGGGACTTTTTAATTGCTAGACAAACGTGCTAAACACTGCACCATTTAAGCCCTATTCAAAATCAAGGTCAAAGTCGCTTATATTGTTGGAAAACAACCACATCAGATTTTTTTTTGTAAGCTACTTTCTAATGGTCACCTTCTCTCTAGATCTGACAAGCGCTCTATATGAGGGTTGTGCTACTATACCCTAAAGACAATTCAGTACAGTTGTTCATAGTTAACAGTACTTGTACTACTCCACGACAATAAACCTATTTACTTTATATCAAGGTGACTGGGTATCATTTCTGCGCTGTTCATTAGTTGATCGGGTAACTGAGTGTCGCGTGACTGAATAAGTGACAAGGGCTCAAGGGTGTATTTCATTAAGTCGAACAGTCCTTGTTCTTTAAAAAAAGTCTGGAGTCTCTCCAAAACCTGCTTTGTTGTCAGAATCTTTTAGTAGTGGTCATCAGATTTTATTTTGTCGGTAATCAAACAAAAAATCCGACAATATACTTCAAAGTTTAACATGTAACGCTGCTGAACGCCATCTGGCGCATTTGCACCTTCGACTAGTATTCACAAAAGGTCCCGGGTTTAAATCCCGGTCAAAGCTAGCAATACTTTTTCAACACATATATATGCCTGATATGTAAATTTAAAATACACTCAGACGATTATCTTTGATCTGTATTTAGTTACTGTATATTATGTTTCGGCTGAAGTTGTTAGGTACTTTGCTATTATGTATAAATTATATCCAGCTATGGTATATATTAACCAAACGACTTGCTATTTTTATGTAAATTGGTCTTTCTATCAAAATCGAGATCCCTTTGAAGCGTTTGTAAGCAGAACAATCAGTATACAAAATATCTCAGAGCAACCAGCTAATATACGAACTGCATCGAAAGTAATAAAAATATTCGTAGCTAACAAGTGAAGATTCTATTGTAGTAGCAAAAAATAATGATTACTTACATTGATTAATTTTAAAATCTAAGGTATGTATATTTACTTAACTGTTTCCAGCGAGCTTAAGTTTATATAATTTCTTCGGAGATATCTTCAACAGTTAATTAAAATTGGAAGGCCTATTTTGTTGTACTGCACAAAGAGCATAGATTATCTTGAAAGCTAAATTGGCTACATCTAGTACTATCATAAATGTAAATAGGTCTGTATACCTTAATAAACAAATACAAAAACAATAATTATTTATTCTTGAACGGTCCTGTTTCTTTCTTCTTCCTAAGTTTTGCCCCTAAATTATTCATCCTTCAGTAGTAACCATTACCATATTTTTCGGCTTTCTTCTCACAACGTTTATTTACCATTTCAACAGACTTAGCCTTGTAAGCCATAATTACTTCTTAGCAACAATAATCACCAGAGCCAACTGTTCATAACATTCCACAACCAACTGCAGTAGCCAAACACAATTTATTCAGACGCTGCAATATGAAAGTTTGGCGGGTGGTTTATAAATTTAAGCCAATATAAGCGTTATTTTATGTTACCACAACATAATGTTCACATATTAACCAGAGTCTGGTACGTTAGTTTTCATACTACTCAGAATCTATGGTTATTTTGTAATACTCGATGCAGTTCATATATTAACTGATTACGTTTGGATATTTTGTGAACTAATTATTCTGTTTGCAAATCATTAAAAATGGAATTTGCTATTTTAGCAGAAAAAGTAATATGTAGGTAGTGCATATTTACTCCTGAATACATCCTACCAATATCTATAGGGTTTAAAATAACTCATGCATATCCATTCGCTAAAAATAGAATAATAACAGTCTCATCCAGGACGTATTCTTAGACGAGAACAAAGAGCGACTGTCGCCACGTAGTGTGTCCGTCAAAATTAGGGAAGTTATTAGGTATATATAACTTCCTGACTTCTGGGAAAATCCATAAAACATTTCGGCGTCGGTAATCAAATTAATTTTCGTCAGGTTCCCTGGAACATACACAGTTTATATTGTTGCTACGTGCCAAGTAGACTTTTGGCATGCAATAATTGCATTGAATAAATTACGACCGTCGATCGCAGCAGCAAGTGGAATGAACTGTCTGGATTAGAAAATAATTAATGACGTTTTCCATTCAAGGCGACTTCCCATTGTGCGAGTCTTCGATATGAATATGTACAATTAAGGCAGAGGTAGATAATCCAGCAAGAAACAACCTGTCTGCAATTAAGATGACACAGGGGGGTAAAACGTAAATAGAAGGCGATGCCGATCGATTGGATGCTCCCATTTGGGAATTACATAACTGGATTCCGATTCATAGCGTAGGTGT
The DNA here is from genome assembly GCA_025024175.1 of Rhyzopertha dominica. NCBI lineage: Eukaryota > Metazoa > Arthropoda > Insecta > Coleoptera > Bostrichidae > Rhyzopertha > Rhyzopertha dominica. The sequence continues at coordinate 41,566,919 of QCXZ01000003.1, read as the reverse complement.
TTACTTACTACTCGGAGTTCCTGGTATGTTCAATTTGAGCAACAGACGTTGAATCGGCCAGTTTTACTGAACTAAAGCCCCAAATATATTAATTAGTAGGCGGAGTCGGAATATCTTTCTGAAAATACCAAAGACTCCTTGTCTTAAGTTTGCTAGACCAGAGTTTCAATTTATTTTCAATTACATAAATCTATATAGCTTACAAACTAGGAATGAGAAAAAAGCTTTTATAATCTAATTAGACCAGCCTCTAGGACGAAATAATAGTTTTGGCTTTGACAATTTGACAAATGGGGAAGTTACTTAAATTTTAAATCCTGATAAATAGCTGTTTTAATATTTATCGATATATCCAATAAATAAGTGTGGTTTTTGATTCTAATTAAACTCTAATGGGAAACCCTAACCTCAATAATTTAGAAAACTTAAATACGTATTTCGGCAGCTAGGCCACCATCTTCAGTAGAATAAGTGACTTCTTGAAACGCCTGGCTGGATTTAACGGGAGGATATTCTCCTCAGCAGATTTTCAGCTGGTTTTCCGTTATAGTTTAATCGATAAATCGATGTGTTTCTAAACGCATGACGAATCGCTTAAATAGGTAATTTGTATCGACCGTAAGTCAATTTAACAAGTTTCATCACCCTTAAAAAGTTATATTCACCCACAGTTTATTTTCGATACATCTATATTACTCGCAGCCCTGTATAAGTTTGTATAATAACATTTGTTTTGGTTTTGGCGTTGTCTTATAATTTTAACATAGTTTCTGCGATGTGTTATATACCTAAATTCTGACATTTCGAATTGTCATCGAAGTATATTTCAGAACGTACGAATTATTGTTAGTCGTATGTTATCAATGAAACATGTAGGTACGTTTAGCTTTACCGTATTATGCAGAAATCTGTATGTAGATATGTGCAATAAGTCACTATTATTTTCATTATTAATGCTACAGCTGTATTTTCCTGCATCGACCGGAGTAAAGAAAAGGGCTTTCGATGGCAGGTACATTATGTACTTCTGTGAAAAATATGCTAATGTATGGGCCCAAATCGAACAGAATAAGTAAAGAGTTATTTCATTACAAATGAAAATATTAAAATGAAAAAAGTATGTAACCTATACCCATTTGTCAAACGAAATATATGAGTAAGCAAGGAAATTTAATTTTTTCCTGTGTCAAGAATTTTCTGCGTATTTGAATACTTTAAAGTTACAGGAAAGGTGTGGCTACCTATATGTATGTTGCCCGGGTCTGTTTTCAAATTTACCAACTTATTCCATTCCTTATAGTCATGGGTAAAATTGAGGAGGATATGGTATATCTGACTCAATAAAGGTTTATTTGCGTATAATAGCTTTAACTAAAAAAATTTGTACACGGGAGAACTCTTCAAACCTTTGAAGCATTCGTCTTTGAAAGAACGATTCATTCCATGAGTATAATGGGAGGTAGCTTAATAACGGACTGATCTGATTTTATCTTAAGTGAACCAATTTATTAAAGAAGTTACAACTCCAGAAAAAGTACTGGGTAATTTTGTGAAAAACCTGCTTAAGGTAAAACAATGCTGTTATAACGAACGGACTTACGCTTCCATCAACCCGCCACTCAATTATAGTTAGCCTAAGCTTAATGTTCTCGCTCGCAAAGCTTCAGGGGTAGATCCGTAAAAAACACTTCCGCCAAATTGGATTTTTTCCGCGGAATGCCGAGAATTAATTACAGTTTGCGAACCTTCAGCGGCAGCCAAGTCTCGCGGCCGAAAGGAACGGGGACCATTCAGAAATTTCAATTTGCAACGGCGTAAATCTCGACTTAATATCATTATTATTGCGAGACGTTTTTGGCAACGGCCCGCTCCTTAGACGATTAACTAAATTAAACTTCCTTGCCCCACGAAAGTTACTGCGATTAATAAGTAAATGATTTTCGGGGCGAGAAGTTATGGTTGAGACGCCGTGGCGGCTGGTTTGACCCTACGATGTGGGGTGCGGTGTTCATTGGGCGTGAAAGCGCCACGTTTGCTCTACCCTGCGGCACATATCCAAAGCAGAAACTTGGAATTACTGAAATATTTATCAGGAATTACGGCAGGTAGGAACGCAGGTGAAGTAGCACAAGGTATTTCGTAACTCAAGCGTATATACCGCAAGTTAGCAGACTATAAGCAACTTCTTGAACGATATAGAAAACGCTTACGTGGGTCGGTTTCTGAAGAACTGCTAAATGCCACATCTTGCTGCGAAATACAGACTTACGATTCATTGGATCAAGCGTTTCTGGTCACTATTGCGATATCCGTGGATATTATTTATTTACCTCATTAAGCTTGTAGTTGTATTGGTACCCACTTCTAAGTGTAAGTTCACTATAATTATTCCTTTTTTTCCAATATCTCAGGTACTACCAAAACATTTGAAAAAAAAAGGTAAGATAAGATAACCTAAAGTTGGTTTGAAGGCTTCCGTGGTTGTTGTCGATGACATATTGTTTACCGGGCTGGTTTCCACGTTGCTTATTTGACCTTGACGTTTCGACACTCATGTCGGTGTCTTTCTCAGTAGTAGTTTCAGAGCAGTTAACTTAAAATTGTGCACTGACTGCGATGAGTAAGGGCCATGTAGTATTTAATACAAAACAAAAACAGGAAATCAGGGAATTTCGAAGTATACTCCCTAAGCAAACCTATTTTCAACGCAATATATTTCTAGCAATTAATCTGGTTTCCGTTTAATAGATATTTTGTATTAATTCTATGTTGACTCAAATAATGGCCAAAGAGCACATTCAGTGTCTTAAAACACCCGAATAAAGGGCATGGAACTTTAAGTTATGACATGTTGTTTTCCGGGCTGGTTTCCACGTTGCTTATTTGATCTTGACGTTTCGACACTCATGTTGGTGTCTTCCTCAGTAGTAGTTTCAGGCTACTCTTCCTCGGTCTCTTCTTTCCAGGAGTACTGAACTGTGGTTTTCCATTATTTTCCGATGCACTGCAATCACCTTCACGAACAATCCTCTCGATAGTTCTGACAGAGATTCCCGTAGCAATACCTAGATGTCTTATATTTCACACTTTCAAGAGTATCTGAGGCACCCGCTTTCATTTTAAAAAACAGTACACTACTTCCCTCGTTTGACTTCGGAAAGTTTTTTTTTTCGCCGTCCGACATCGTGCACAATTTTCAGTCACGACACGACCACGCGCGATTGCAGCAAGTACCACCGTTATGCCGGCACTGGTTCTGAGTTGCAAATGCGTTTGTGCCCAGCTCCTACCGCTCTCCATCATTCATCTGTTTTGCAGTACCTATCCAACGAGCCAACAACGAGCCCGATCCATTGAGCCGTTCTCGACCTATAAGTGTAACAGGGATCCGAGCAGGCATCAGACAGACGGACAAAGTGCGGACAATAGCGCTTTGGAAAATGCGTTAAAAACGAATTTACTAATGCTATTTTGAGCAAATTGTTTACAAACTAGAAAACGAGGTATATACTAACTGTTCCGAATGAAGTTAAAACTACTTGCGAAAATACAACTACAATAGCATTGCATAAAATAAAACTTAAATTGAGGAATGGGGAAACGCAACGCCTTCTCAGCCTTATCAGCAGGTACCCAAATTCTGTCTCACCAATCAGTTAACCTTAAAGAAGTATTGGGGAAATCCCATTTTGATATTTTCATTATTGGAATTTTTAAAGCCGTTTTTCTATTATCGCTTTAGAAAATGCAACCTATCATTATTGTAAATTAATTCTTACAGTAATGTACGAGAGCAGATATATTTGAGATAATTAACAAAACATAAATTATTAACACTAACGGTGATTAGCGAAATTAAATAGTTAGTCCGCTAGATTTTCTGGTCCAATTTCATGTCACTATTTTTCTCCTAAAACATTTTCTTTGTTGGCTTATAATTAAGATGCAATTTTAAGCAGTTTATGAGTATATAGCTCATCCTGCAGTAATTCCAAATATTTACCTTCAATGGTTCCAGCTCAGAAGAAAAGATTTCTACTAATACAGCAGACAGTGAGATTGTTAGGAATTCTATTAGTTATCACAGTAGTCGGCTGTAGCCGTGATGTTGATGCACAGAAATATGGTAGATAATATTCTAATTTGGACATTAATTTTACAACAAAAAGACTTGGGCAATGTTGATGTTTGTCGATAGTGTAAGTTAGGTGGACTGCATCAGAAGTTGCCTGCACTTGCCACACCTCATATTATGTTTATGGGAAACTTCGACACGCCAATGGCCGAAAACCTTTTTAGAAGGAATACATTACTTTTATGTGTGAAAATATCACCGCCAATAGGTTGACCATGTGTTGCGAGCTTCTGCATTACATTTTATCTATACGTCTAACTTGAACGCTCTAGGTACGTACGTATACTTGATTAATTAATTTTCTAAATACTGCTTTCTAAATGGCCTGTGCTTGTTAAATGTAATAAGACTGTGGCTCCTTATACGAAAGCATAACCCTATTGCTAACAGCAGCCCACATAATGTGGTGAGCAAAGCTTTGACAGGATATTATTATAAACGGCCTGCCGCTGCAGTTAAAACAAATAAGCTACCATGTACACGAGTGCCTATGTTATAGGAAACAGTGCTATACTTTCACAACAGCGAGATATAAAATGATTTATTGGATTTACGAGACGGGTACCCTACAGCTGTAATCATAAACCTGATTTAAATAGGCAGTTACAGCGGCATAAAATAATTATTTAACTACCGCCTTGTTGATTTTTAATGGGTCCAGTTTTAATAGAAATCGGGCTAGTCAACCAAATGTCGTGCAGAGCAAGCATCTCATAATGCGTTCGACTTTTAGTGCCTAGTGAAGCGGGAAATCCATTCCAAAGATGAAAGAGTAAATTATTTGCATGYGAGGAAGAATCTCGCTTTACGGCATTTTAAGCTTTAAAAAGAGCTGAAAAACATTRGTCGAACATAACCGACGTTAAACGTTTTATTTTTACGGTCGTGCTTGAGAGAATGGAGGGATGTAGTACACCTTCGCGGATAATGGCGAGAAAAATGGAGTGCTGAGAATCGAGACACACTGCAAATCGACATTCCGTTGTTAATGGCTACGACGACGGTATTGCCAAATGCTTAAATGCATCTTCGAGTGAGAATCACAAGAATACCAAGACTAATTTTCCGCATATTTGTTTATGTATGTAATATAGTACACGCAGAATTAATGATCATGCAACACAAGGACGTGACATAGGAATATGTAATATAAACTTTGAATTTTAATTAAGTGATTATTAAGTGATTCATAAGTTTCTTTACCTTTATGATAAGCATTGTTATTATACGGTAATTTTATACTTATGACGATAGACTTAATGGTCCGTATTTGTAGTTTTATAATTTGAAATAAAAATAAAACCTAACATTTACCCAGTAAAAAGAAAATTTTGTCACATTGAGCTTAATGTATTAAAAAATTATACACTTATCTATACATCTATCAGCAGTCAGTAAAAGCTTAAATTCACCAGCAAAAACATGGACGCTTCTGAATCGTTTGTTCGGTATCCACATATCATATCACTCTGAAAAATGACTGTTGTCTTTAATCGGGTCTTAGTTACTACAACAAAAAATCTCATTGCATTTGGACACAACTAAAATATTTGTTAGCGTAACAATTTGTTTTAGTTGTGGACGGTCTCAGTATCCCCAACAAAATACCTGTCCATTAATTAACATTCCATATTAATATCAACAAACAAACTTTTACTTACTGATTATTATTATTATTATTCAGACTATTAAGTAACAAACTTTTTAAAAACGTTCAATAATAAATAAGAATTTTTTAAACACCCTCTATCATCTGTTTGTCATGCAAAAACGTAAGCCATGAGTAATTTTAGTCTACTTCCAATATAAGAATTGGCATATCAACTAAATATACCTTAAGATATTTCAATCAATTGTTTTAGCGTATATAAAAATATATTACGTAATGTACACACCTAATTTTTCATTTTAAATGCATTCGCCCCAGTAGACTACTAAACCATTGATAATTAATATATGTGATTTACAAATCACACATGAGGAAATGTTGTTATAACAACATTTCCTCATGTTGTGCACAGCATAGACATGATTTAGATCAACATCAATGTACGTTTAGATAAAGCTGTTACTATTCTAATTGTTTATTCTGTTGGAACATTTTAGATATTTAAAATTTTCTAACATCTGAAGCTGAAGTGTAGATATTGTTGCAAATAAATGTTGTACCTATTATCATTTGCTCTTTCTTTCCTATGTAACTTTTTACATAACCTGTAGGTATTTGCAAAAGTAAAATATCATTATATGAATGAAATATATTCGAATTATTTCAGTAAAAGTAAAACTGACTCCAATAAATAAAGTAAAATAAATCTCACCAACAATAATTTATGTGCGTGTGCAATACCAAGATCCCATGGTTTCCAGAATGTCTTATATTCCGCCATGATCGTTATCGGGAAGCAAAGCAGTCCTGCTGCAGAATATATTCCATGATTCCGTAAACTTGTCATATTCCGCCATGATCGCTATCACGAAACAAAGCAGCCCTGCAGTAGATACATGCTGTAAAAATGATCAAATATGGTTTAACAAAGCTATCTTGTGTATAATGTTTTTGTGATCTTATAGGTTAACCTAACCTAACTTAAGACATACAGCCACGCAAATAATTTGATAGTAACAAAATAATTACCGAATATAGTGTACTTACCGTATATTTATCCAACTGTATGGGATACCAGCATACACCGAAAGATGGAAAACGAAAACCGAAATGACGAAATCACATGTTTATCGTTTACAACCACAGACGTACGAGGTAGGACAAAGACATTATGGTGTTGCTAACGAACAGGGCACGTTTTGTACCGATCTTTACCGATTCGGATTATAACGTTAATCATTGAAGCTGATAAGCGGGACGATTTGTGCGAATTACTAGTATGCTGCTGCCACAACAATATAGTATTTAAAGTAAAAGTGAGTAACTACAAGCATTTGATAACTGTTAGAGCAACAAAAGTTTACTACAAACAGCAATTTCTCTATGTTAATGCAAACATTTTATGTTAACAATTAAAAATTTATCAACACAAGTAAGTTATTTTTCAAAGTGTATAATTATATATTATCAATGGTCTTTGTCGGTATTCTTGGTGTAGTAATCTGTATTACCACTAAAATAATGTACCGCCTTCCAAGGAAGAGAGCAGAACTATTGCTTTGACAGGTCGTTCGTCGATTATTGTCGAATTATTTGATATTTTTTTGGTTCTCATTTCTGTTTGAGCGTCTTTGCGAACATTTTCAACATATGCAATAGTGGCTTTTTTGATAACAAAATAAAAATATGGTAATATAATTGTGATTTTGATCATGTGGGCATTTGCAACTCTCATCAGTACGTAGATGTACATTAGATTGCAGAACATTGCGCTTTGTTGTATCTTGGCTGCCGTTTACAACGAGGCGGCGCTAAACTGGATTCACGAAACATTTGCAAAAGCCCTGTTTTAGGCAGTAAATTTTGTTTTAAAATAAGATCGTGTTTTCGTGATTCATAAAAATGTAACGCGCGTTCGCGTAGAGTTAAATAAATTAGCAACAATACCATTACATTTGATGGTTAAATGTATATGAATTTTAATGGTTAATGCAATCAGCAGTTTTCTATCTAGCATTTTACTATTCAATTGAACGAAAAAGAAGTTCCATTCTTGCCATTCTTGCAGGTCAAAAGGAGATTAGTGCGCAAGTCTGACCTGTTTTGATTCACGTGATTTGACCCCGTATAAGTGACAAGTGAGTGACAGAAAACAGTAAATAAACGTTCATAACAATTTACCAATTACCATACCACTGACCTCTACGACGTAGACATAAACCGCATATAGATGACAACGAAATGTAAACAAAGGATGCACAGATGCTGCTGCTATTCTAACCATACCTCATAGTTCTATCTGTCTCGATCACAAGTAAGATGGAATACAAAAGTGAAATGAAATGTGGTGTGCATGTTTGTGTTGTGCTAAAACCGCATTTTAACGACTGCGCATTAAGCACCTGTTGACCTGCAGACCTGGAAAACTATGTCGCCACTACTCATCTTCGCTTCAGTATAGTCAATCTCATTCACAGTATCGTTTTTGACCGTGGAAGTTTACGTCTAACAACCATGACTTAGCCACAGTTGCAAAATTTTACAGATCTTGCGGCTTTATTTCTTTTATATCTATTTATAGAAATTACAKTTAATGTTTTTGTCTGTGTTACCGTAATGGGAGGTCCACCTGCATGTTGGATGTACAGGATGTCCTTCCGCATTTAAAATCTTAACACCAGCGTTTGACTATATCATGAGAAACTGCAGACTCCCTTATAGTTGCCACAACGTCTTTGTGAATTTGAGTAGGCCGTTTTTCTGGAGGTATTTTCTTAAAGAATCCATTTCTATGAACAAACACGACACATACTTCGAGAATTAGCCACAGGACAGCAACATTTTGAGACACAAAGTTGATATTTTGTAGATATGATTTATAAATGTCAGTTAGCTAATGAGTCCAATTACTCAACTTTAGTATTTTATGCTAAATCGTTAAGCGTATACCGATAGAGGACGTAGGGGAGATACTTTCCTGCAAAATTGCAGATTTTTGTTATGTAGCTGTAGGACTTATTACTACACAGTTGATACTACAACAGTTGGCAAAAAATACTATTATCTTTATAAAAACCTCATATTGGAGTAGTTGTACTTTTTATAATCATTTTTTCCTACAATAATTTTGTTATAAATGTGTAGCGTGGTTTTCTACGGTACTTTCGTGCATCTGCTTAGAATAGATTCCTACTAGGTCAATTTATTTGTAGGTGTTAGTACATCATAATAGTATGGCTATCGCTTGCTATGTTTTGGAGACAAATTTTATTGTTAATTCTGCTAACCCTAGAACATATATTTTTATAATATTTACAACCCTTCTGTTCTTTTGCACCTGTTGATCATGTATAATMACKATTGTCACTGCTTGCGGTTCGTGAGTGTGCCACGTGTGTGGTCGTCATCTACGTCAGTTTAACTGCAGCATTGTAATAKAATGTTTGTTAATTTCTAAAACAAACAACATTATGCAATTTATTATTATTCTGGAACATATGCTACTGCCGGCAGGAACTATAAACACTGGTATTTCCTGCAGTAAAGTCAGGCTTTTGACTATTGATTGGGCATGTTAATAACTATTAAATATATTTCAAATTGGTCTGTCGATACTTAGTTAAATGGTATAATTTTCAGAAAAAAATGTAATGAACAGTTAATTGTCATCAAACTCTTTTATATATTTATAAAGTCAAATTGTTGCCAGAACTTTGTGCTTGTGAAATTCATAATTTTACGTACCTATATAATATTAAAACTGTATAGTAATAATAGGCATTTTTCAAACTAATGCTATTTTGAATTTCTATACGTGGATTTGTGTAAAAATTGCCCTATTTGGCAACACAACGTTGTAGCCTGGGGTTGGTATTTCATGCATCGCAGACCAAAAGGGGGAACTTGGAGAAATAAAACGTTCAGCCGAGAAATACAATCAAATATATTCAATTGGAATGGCTGCGAGCAGCCGAATATGTCCTCTATTAGCTACCCATGACCGGCAGAAAAATGAATTGATGTGTCAGTCAAAATGATTGTGGTACACCCAAAGTCCGGTATATCTAACAAAGTATTAAAACGAATATACGGAGTAGAATTTTGACACAATAATGGTTTTTTTTCTAAACTACTAAATCTATTAAAATGCATGTCTGTGCTGTGTTGTCTGCACCGCAACCAACTGCAGATAGATCTATTTCGCCATTATTATAGCTCATCAGTGCAGTTTAGGTCTAGTTTTGCCTACCTATATACTAAAGGCTTGGTATGATGTAAGTACTTACTAAATTTATTTTTCAGATAACGGCTTTTAAAGTTGAAAATGTTTAATGTGTAAGTAATGTTACGTTTCATATGTAAAATGTAAATGTAAAAGTTGAAATTGTACGAAATGTTCGGTTTATAGGGCTGGTTCCCGTGTATTATTGTAGACTGGAATTTTTTCAGTCTGTTTTTTCGTCACACGAAAAAGTTGAACGGAAATTTGGGCTACAAAATTATAATACGGACATTGCAGTATTGACTTGTGTAATTGTAGTGATCGCTGCTTATTTCGCGCAACTATTTAAAAGCCATTGCAGCAATGAACCATTAACCGTTGTAGGCGTGACTTTGTAGTGATGTTAAACCGTATATATAACTTTACTGATTAACTGCGACATAGAAGTTTTAATAAATTTTCATGACTTTTGTCGGAAATTTTACGATAAGTTGTACCTAAAATTAAAAGTCGTGTTGTCAGTGATAAATGTATTAGCAGTTAAAATAATAATTGTAGCAAAATTATTACTATTACAAGCACTCCAGTGACATGCGCAAAGCCAGTGCACCGAAATTCCGCCAACCACGGCTACCCATGTTTTTGTCTGTTTGTTTCTTGTTCGCGTCGAGGTTTCCGCCATCGTTTGTTTATCTTCTATTTAATGCTTATTAATTTTAATAACTACTATTATATGGATCAAGTAAAATCCTCATTAACAAATTGGTGACTGCAGCAGTTAATTAACCAGCATTCCAAGGTAAGTAAATTTATAGCCGTATAGGTATGTAATTGTACATCAATGAGCTGTAAGTAACTCGTAATAGAATATAGGTTAAGAATAAAATACGAATAGGTGTTGAGGTACCTGATTGATGATTGTATGAGTGAAATGTGTGCATCTGGTTTTAACGGAAACATATTAAAAATATATACAGGCTGTTTTAATTAGGCAAACTTTTTTTAAAATTTGCATGCTTATTAGTGACGAATACAAAGTACATTTAGACAAAGTGTACGTTGCTTTCTTTATTACAACCACAGCGCTGTGTCGTCTTCAGTTGCAGTAAAGAGTGCTATTTTTTATTTTCGTGCAACCTGTTAGCTTCGTATGTTAATGCCATAATGCTAATGGTGATAAGAAAAATCGACCGACTCCCGTATGTGGTTTTTGTAAACATAATAGTATTTTTTACCAATACAATTAGCTGTTTTCCAATTTTCCAGAAGTGTTACAAATGTAACTGTCTGGTACACGTTAAGATAAAAATACGTTTTTCGCTTTCTATCGTAGCTGTTACCTCAAAAATAAATTATTACTAAACCAGAAAAATTCGGTCGGTTTGAATGTCTGGCAGCGGCGGCGGCGCCCATTAGGTTGCGTGATTTCTGACGCGATAGCTTCTATCACTTGTAACTGTTGAAAAGCTGAAAGTGCACTGACAGGTAGTTGCCAGATTCGGCGATTTACCATAAAATATTTACTTGGAGAGTTATTAATGACAAAATTTTTGCAGAGGTCACAATGAAATCTGCGGCTTTCTCTTTCTGCTATGTCAATAAAATATACATTGGTCGCCCATTGCAGTTTCTGGTACGGATTTCTTATTAGCAACGAAAGTATATCGTTTTGAAGGGACGTAAAGCGATTTTAAATCAATTTCAAAGGGTTTGATTCCTAGTCAAATAAAAGTATGTCGATATTCATGTTGCAAGGCCTGGATTCCGAAAAAATCTTGTGACATGTGATATGAACACCTTGCATAAATTTTTAAATAAAACGACAAATGTTAAAACAAGTTTTTGGATCAAATGTATATTAGTACTTTTATCTATATCTCGGCCGATGAATGCATGGTTAGATGTACCTAAAAACAGCCACCTTTAGATTAGGTGCAAAATTGCCACATCTAAAACAATGTGTCATTTTACTGTTTTACAATTTAGTTTAGTCCAATTTACTTTTGCCTCAAGCATAACTTATAGCCATTCTCTCCTATGAGCATGTTGGTAGCCTCATATGTCTTGACGTTTGCTTTACCCCCTAACCCTTACTTTTGTTACCCTCGACCATATGTCTACTAGGCGCCAGTTATAGTCGTTGTCCTAATAGAATCTTATTGCATACACCCTCGCAAAGTTACTCCTTGGCCATTACGCTCCCCTGTCCAACACAAATAAGAAAGAGTACACTAACGACCTCCGAAATCAATAACGTAAGTGCACTTACATAAATCCTGGGTCTCAGGTGCGTCTTCCCAGGCGGAATAGGCAACCAGGGCAACGGTTACGAAATTGTGTATTCAATAATTCGTAGCAGTCAGAAACTGAGTTTCAGGTATAATTTCAGTGCGCTTCGAAACGAGGAATTTTAGTAATATAAAATAATTGGACCTTAAGCTCCTCTAGTTTCCTATGTTACAGTTTCTGGTTTTATCCCTATTAGAACTACTACATCATAGCCTTAGTTTCCAGGCGTATTATTTCTGACTATGGGTATTATAAATAATATAGTCCTCCGCCGCGTCTGCCTGTTCACGATAAACTCAAAAACTACTGAACGGATTTTGATGCGGTTTTCAACAATCGATAGAGTGATTCACGAGGAAAGTTCAGGCATATAATTTGTCAAAGTTTTGTGTAAATTGGTTGAAATATAACAAAATTGTTCGCTGCCTAATCTCTGTGAAATATAACAAACAATGCATGGTGGGATATTCGTCTTTTATAGATCTACAAAAAAGTCCGTCATGGCATATATCTATCTTTTAAGGATAACTTACTATACCCATTCTATTTGCTAAAAAAGGTAGTCACGTACAATGCTGTAATTGCAACGTTATTTAGACGGATTCAGTATTAATCCTAATCAACTTAAATACGTTATTTACCTTAAGCATTTTATGCACATTATTATAATCTCTTACAGTATATAATTTAAATGAATATCATAGGAGTTATCGCAAAAAATAGCACCCGCGAAAATAAATTCAAGTGCATTTCTTACACTGATGACGGGACTCGCTTGATGCGATCACCTCAGCGCCACGCCGCGCCTTCCGCTGTCGCCCACTGTTGGAGCGAATGGAGATGTCGACGGGTAGGTATTGGTTGGAGGAAGAATATGCTCTACTACCCGTGCGAAGCCGGGGTGGCACGCTAGTATCTTATAAAGCGAAAATCGTTTCTTTGTTCTATTTTTACTTTCTTTTTAAGTGCTGGCGACAGTAAGTCTCTCAAAAGTTTAGAATACTAAAATAGCATGACAAGGGATTATTGAAATTCAATTACTTCCAGCGAAGCGGAAACCATTTATAACGAAACTTCGAGTGGACGTTGGTCAGCTTCCAAGTTCAGATCTTACTTAATAAAATGAGCAAAACAACATTTCCCTGCTGTAAGGTTTGTACAGTCAAGTTCTTTTATCTAATAACATGTATTTTAGTAGTGATAAGGATTCGTTGTCTTTGTTGAACAGCAATAATAAAAGAAAACAAGAAAGAGTAATCTACCAATTTATAGTAGCTTGCTTTTGTAATCTCTGCAGCAAGAAAAATTATATTCAATTGGAGTGGTTAACTTTTTGCACATGCGTAATCAATTAGTTGCTGTTATAAAACTTATAAWGCCATTGAGTTTAATTTCTGTGTAAAGGATGTAATGTTAAATATTAGAGTCCCACGGAATAAGTGGKTTCGGCTTCGACGAAAGTTCTTCCTTTACAATGAGCTCGATTATTTATGTTGTAAGGGGAGCGTCACTTTTTTTTMTAAGAACCAACACGACGATAGAAATTCTGCGTGATACCTCGAAAGCCATGATTCTTGAAAAACTATAACCAAATGCCATTAGCAAAAATGTCTTTTTATATTATATATAGGACGATATTTAATTCTGGTATAATTTAGTGTCAATAAGGATGTTTCCATTACATGGTGGATGAATTCCTTTTTATATGTTGCACATGTGTATACTATTTTATTATCGTTGGACATTTGTTCATATTTTGACCGACTGAAAAGGTCAATAACGTTTTTGTGCGAAAATGTGCAACATAGACAATGAATAGTAGGCTACATCATAAAAAGTTCCTATCCATTTTTGACTTTTAATGTTTGTCGGATCACTAAAGGGAAATGCGGTGTGCTTAAGAGTTTAATTTTGGTAAATAAAATTACTTGCGTATACTACTACTTATATGCATAATAATGAATGAACAATATTGGAGTAAAAAGAAATTTCCAATAAGAGTGTTTAATAATGCCCCGTGCCCGCAATTTCCAACCGCCCATCACTTATTTAAACAGAGCGTTCACAGAGGCAGCACAACACCTCTGGGAAGTGAAAAATTATTAATAATGCAGAACCCTTGATTGTATTCGTCGGCTCACGGATCTCCCCATTCATTTTTCAGGGCAGACACAATTTATTACGAACGCGGTCGTCTTCTAGGGAAAGATAGAGCGGGAAACCCTTCGTTAACTTGATTATTGACACTCTCGGTATTTTACTCCACTATTCGTTTGCTTATTACGGCTTATGCATATTCAGGTATGGAAATTGCGAGCGCCCGCTTCGGTGAGTGCAGTGAAGCTTTGGTTTTCTGTGCCGGCATCTCGCTTTGATTCTTGTGTCTACTAATTCCAGTACTCCCCGACTATTTCTAGTGTTACAAAAAGGTATGATTGTAACACAAAGTTTTTCGCCCAAACACCCAGTGAACTTCTCATCGGAGAGTATTTGCTGTAACAACAAAGGCTGAAAATGATATTGGGCATTACGGATGCTCTGGTACGAAAAGTGCCTCATGATACCGATAAACATACTGACTGAGTAACGTATCCTTAACCATCATGTAAAAATACCCAATAGTTGACAATGAGTGCTGCTATTTGGTATGATTCATAAAACAAATAATACAGCTCATAAGTAAGTTTGACTTTAAGGGTCTCTTATAAGACCTTTATCATTTCCTTCAGTAAAAGCTATAAAAATACACTACATGTAGTTTTAATTGTTTGGTGGATTGGCGGTGATGTAACATTGGCAAGCACAATAATGTTATTAACTTATTATTGTATATAGTGTGAATTTTCCTTTATCCGTTTGCATCAAGCGGCTAAACCTGTACATGAGTGACCCTTATACCACATCCTGTGATGTCAGTGTGTATCGCCGGTTGTAGGTTTGGCGGAATAAAATAGTTATTACGGTTTGCAGAAAAACTGAACTTTATTTCGCATAACTAATCAAATCACTTGAAAAATACATCGAATTCTAAACGAAACAACTCGTTATAGTTTTCAAAATGCCCGACCACCCTCAGCCAACGGCGAGCGCCGTAAGCTGGTAAGACAGTTAATACGAATACAAAGCATTACTTCCTCGTTCCTTCACGGTGTTGGTTGTTATGTATACGTACATAGTATATGTATATATAGATATGTTTTTGTACGGAAGACATTTCTTCAGCGTCCTTCATTTCCATCAAAAAACAATGATTTCCTTCAGTTATACTATGCAAGTAAAATACTGCCTTTTGTAGTTATTTCATTTCATCAAATCCTAGATGGCAAGGGGTTTGTACTGATTTATAATAGCAACATTCTTTCATACAGAATATCAAACCTTGTTAAGACGAAGGCATTGTCCGTGCTGAAGGTAGATGAGGTTTGAAGAATCTCGGTTGCTTCCATTCCGTAGACGGAACAGCTCGAACTGCCGGAAGTGTTTTTTTTTTAACTATGGTGCCTAGTAAGTGTTAATGCAAGGATTACTTTATATGTTATATATAGTTATTTCTAATGCGGTACAAAAATTTAAATTTAATATTAGAGCTCTTTGCGCAGCGTGACATACTGTGGACATTGATAATCAGCGATGAAGCTCATTTTGACTTACGTGGGTTTGTAAATAAGCAAAATTTCCATATATGGAATACCAGTAAACCTTAAAAGATTCATGAACGATCGCTACATCCACCCACGCGCAATAGTGGTTATACTGAAGTCACTGTTTCCAGGACGGTTGATTTCGCGATACGGCGACACCATTTCAAATGCTGGCTCGCCTGACTTGACTGCATGCCCATAACGTTTTTCTACGGCGTTAGTTAAGGGACCAGTTCTATGTTCACCACACTCAAGCAATTATATATAAAGGATCTAGAGGAGAATAAGAAAAGATTATGTTTCATACATAAATTTACGTTATCTTTGTGAGAAACTATTTGAACAACAAAACAGTCAGTTACTTAGGGCCAACCTACATAAGGTAAGTTAGGCTATTAAAAGGTTGCACAACGTTGGTTGAGTTTCTAGTATCACCTTGGTTTAGAGAGTTCTTGAATTCTTTTCTGTATTACCCATTTGGAAGGAGGTCGGTTCGTAGGAGGTTCATTTCATACTTGAAACTTCATGTTCTTGAGTCCAAGCCTCTCTTTGTATGCTATGCTATTATTGGAGGATTGGTMMTCTTCAATATAAGAGCAAATGTATTTCTTCAGCTCTATACGACGGCAMAATGTAAACAGCCGATGCTCTGTACGCTATATTAGTGGTGACGTAGATGTCGGCCATTTTGCTGCTACACGTCAAGACCATGGATCTAAACAAACAGAGTTCTCATACGGTACGTCAGGGAGCTCAATGTTCTGTGCACAATTATATTTTTTTAAAGGGTTACTGTTTGTGTTTGAGTAGATTACATCGTAGATAAGAGAGTAGGTTGTTGTAAGTTTACATTCTTTTGTGTCATTTAGTAGGCTTTTCAAACCGAATAAGTGATGTAAAACTTGTAATTTCGGGTTGCTAAGTATATCGAAGGATTGTCAACTACACACACGTGCACAGTAACACTTTAAAAATTTTAAAACTTGGTTTATTTGAATCCAGGACAAGAAATGGCAGAAACAGTTTTTTTTAGAGAGTCAGTTCGCGCGAGCTAGTTCCTGCAAGATTAGTTCGTTTCAACAGTTCGCTCGCGAACGATTTAATAACCGTACAATTTACAACACATCACAACAACTAGCGTGTACATGGTACCCGTATGTTCGGGTAGCTCTGGCGATTCAGATAGTTTTTATTAAAATAATAAGGTCTTAACTCAGGCGCAACCGATTAAGTGCCTTAAAAATTAACAAAATCATGTTTTTGAATTATAATTGCAAACGCACACATTTTTTATAAATGCTGTTATAATCATATGTGTTTCTTATTTTTGTCTGTTACAAGTTTGTTCAAGTTCTTTATTTGTCTTGTACTTGTATTTTGTTGAACTATTTTACGAATAACTAGTCATGCTGCTAGCATAACCAGAGCACTACGAATTGAAATCGTTCAGATTATCCTGATCGTGTTACGTCTGTATCAGCATTGCAACTTCATTTAAGACCTATAACTGCACTACAGACTACACTACTCACGCCTAATGCATGAAGAGCTGGAACAAATAGTTCATTCGCGAACGACCAACTTTCAATGTCACGAATTAGTTAGCGCAGTTCGCACCTAAGAGTCGTTCTTTTTAACAGTTCGTTTGCGACTGACCCAACTCCCAACTCTATCCAGGACCTTGATGTACTGTAGCAAAATGGACTACATCTACGTCACACTATTATAGCGTATCAGCTTCAACGAGAATTCAACAACAAATACTCGCAAAGTTTTTATCTTGATTAAAACAAAAGTTTATTCTGCGGACAAGTTCCTTCTGATTGAGTTATATCACTATACATGTCCGGAATCCGTAGCTTAGCTTGAAACAGTAGAAATATGTGGTATTTACATATCCTTCTACTTAAAGGTTTGTTTTGCACGGCAGCACCTAAAGATACACCGCAGAAAACATAGGCACGTTTTCGTTTTTATACCCCCCATTAAGAATGGCTGCCTTAGGGCCCTCAGAAAAATTGAATCCTTATCTGATACCTTCTTTCGTTGCCATCGGAAATTAATATAAAGTGGCTGAATTGAAGCCCGTGGGGAAGAATTAATTAAAGCACCGCAGATTATAATCAGCGGGCGGATTTGGGAAGGGCTCAGCCCCGGATTCGGACACTGTCGGCGTTAACGATTCTCAGACCGCAAACATCCTAATTGCATCAGGCGTCAACGTTGGTTTTAAAAGGAAAAACGCTTATGTAATTTCCGAGTTAATAATGAAAGAAAGTTGGGAGCCTAAAAACGTAATCTTTGTAACGCTAAAACGGAGCAGAGGATAGATATACTCATACATAAATAAGAAGGGTAGGGCGGAGCAAAACAGCAAACACTTGACATTTACGTTAATGTAGGTATAAAGTGTCAGCTCTTAGAATAACTATCAGCGATATCACCAAGTGTTTGGAAGTAATTTTCTTGGTTATCTACTCCGACAATTACGGATTACGATAATTGCGGTAAATGCTGTCCGCAGTATCATAGTTTATAATTTTGGCCTGAGAACACTCTTACCATTAAAAAAAATTACTCCTATATCTTTCGTTGTAGCCTTTTGGACCTATCTTTCGCAATATTTGATTCTGAAATTTGTTTCACTGTACCTATTTGCATCGAAGTACAACAAATTTTTGAAATTCAATTGTTATCTTATAATTTACGAGTATTAATTACTGTTTTTTCTTTAACTAGTAAACCTTTGCTATATGCTCATACGGGGTTTCTATAAATGAAGATTCATGCATCCAGGGCGCTTATGGAAATTACCGATTAAATCAGTTTGCCGCCCTCAGGATATAATATGAGAAAACACCTAGGAGTATGTATTCTCAACATATTTTGTAGTCTTTTGTGGGATAATTAACTTTAACGCTGCAGAAAGCTCACATTTCGGAGCTGTGGTGTGACATTGATCTGCAACCTTCAGTATTCAGTACTATCGCCGTGCATATTGTAGCTTAGCAGCAGTTACAAAAAGGCGGCACAAAGAATTCAGAAATCAACGCCGCCCGCGTTGAATGAATCATTTACGTGTATGTACAAATGGTGAATAATAATTCATCCTAAGCTAAAACAAGAGTCCCTGCTTAATATTTAGTACTAATATGTGGAAGGTATTAATCACTATGGAGGTGTCAACAACTATGCTACTTACCGGACATGCCAAATAAAAAGCAACCAAGTTATTTTAGGGTTAGGTTATTGGAACGATTGTCAGAAATATATTGAACGTCAGAGAATCCTTACTGCACCTTGTATTTAAGTGTCTTCTTTGCTTTCGATTCTACACTAATGATTAATGAATATTACGTCCCCGATGATCTATATGCTATACATTTACTAGTTTCGCTAGATTAAACGAAAGCAAATTTAATACTGGACACCTTTCTGAAGAATACGGAAAAAAATTTTTTTCAATCATTCAAATCAACTTATTTGATTGAAGCTAACAAATTTGACTCTTCCTGTCAATTTTGGATATTTAGTTGAGCTAATAAAGCCGTTTCCTCTTTAAGGTGAGCTTAATTATTTTAAATAAACTTAAAATAACCTTAGACGCTTTGTTCTCCATGCTTTATCCGGTTCTATTCTTCTTTTGTGATTTATTTTAAATGGCATATTTTTAACAAATATCTACTGCAGTAAGAATTTTAATTAGGCATTTTGATATTAATTTTTAAAATAGGGTGTGATACTTGAGCATAATTTGCAGTTTCATCTTTGTTTTCGGTAAAACAGTCCTTAACGACATCCCGTCTAGTTTTAATAGTTGTGCGTCTGCAATTGAGAACAGCGTGACCGAGCATTCCCGTTCGGTTTTAAATGATCAACGCGACCGTGCGCTACGAAATCCCCTTCAACAGGAGATGATCAGTTCCACGCTGTCGAACATGAATACCCCCATAAATCCATTTGATATTTCAGGAGGAGGAAATGGCACGACTACTTATKGCCCATTAACTTTATACTTTGTACACGTACCCGCGGTAATGCCTCATTTTATAACCACTTTCGCATTTTAATTTCGCGACGGCATAAATGGGGTTGCCAGGATGCATTCGCAACCGTTACCTATAATTATTTAGCTAATATCTATTTAGTTTCTCGAGATGTTTTCAAATCAGTCCAAAATGCCATAATAGAAATCTATCGTGCATGTATTTTGTTTCACCTGTAAGTGGTGTTAGAGGATGTAGTTAACTTTTAGCTAATAAAATGAATAAGTCAAAGATTAATCATTGAGAGTAATTTTATTTCACTGGCTTTTCCAAGAGGCTCAAACGCTCATTGGGCAACCAGCAATGTAGGTATCTGTGCTTGCTCCCCGTAACAATTTACGGACTAGTTACTTGTATGTGAATCAAATGTTGCTTCAGTCCTGGTGCTTCATCGCTTCAGCTTGTTAGTTGTAGAATAATAAAGAAATTTAATGAAAAGAGGGAATGAAACCTTAAAAATGTACAGCATAAGTACAGATTCATACTAAAAACAAAAAAAAATTTGCACTTGCTAAAAACAGTTCCCGAATACGGCGCATATAGGAATGATTTACTTTACTTTTTACAATACATTTGGTCTACATTACTATGGATGCTAAAGAAACTTCGACACTATGGAGATGTCAATATTCTATCAATTGCTGTCGTCAACATTCGTAAATAAAACCGTGCAATTTATGATTTATAAAAATAAATAGGAAAATTCCTGCAGTTTCGTATGTTGTCAAGTAGATGTTTTTTCAATAGTAGAATAGGACGGAGAAAATAGTTAATTGGCCTAGATTAACAGTAGGCTTGTGGTAATTCTATTTTTATTAACAAAATAAAATAACAAACAACATAACAATAAATTAAAAGCAAAAAATCTTAACCTATAAAGATTCACAAATTGAACTAAACCTTGGTGATATTGTGTAATACAGAAAAAAGTGTGTTGAAGTAGTTTATTCTCTTCCAGAAACTGCTGGCTCCGATAGTTTTTTTATACATTTTCAGGTTGTAAAACAGAAGAATAGTATAGTAGGAAAGAACTTTATGCCAATTTATGTATAATGTTAACGGTTTTATATTGTAGCGTTGGGTAACATATACGGCTGTTTGCGGAACTTTAAAGTTACGTCATCAGTTAGTATGAAGTCACTTGTCTTCATGGTTGCCAGGTGTACCGAATGGGTGAAAACCAAGCCATACCAAGTTTAACTTCAGAATTGACGCAGACAAACTGACATGTCACAGTACACGTGTCAGACAATATTTGTTTTACGTTACATGTATGCAGTTCAGCTGTGTTGTATTTTACATATGCCAGAAACTTTAAAATACACGCACTAACAGCGAAAAAACGCAGTGTCGATTGTCAATGTCAACTGTCACTGTCAACCTTAAACTTGGTAACATGCTATGAAAGAAAAGTATTTGGAAGTACGTCATTGATGAGTTATAGTATTGTTTAATAATGGCTTAGAGTGAACATTTTGGTTAGATACTCTCCGTAACTCCACTGTAAACCTCTGGCAACACCCGTGCTCGTCTAATATGCTCTCTCCTCCAGAGAAAATTTAATAAAACTTTTCAAGAGAGCGGTCTACTTTAAACTTTGCCGGTAATAAGTGCCAACTCCTCGATTATTGATATTTATTCTCTGGCGAAAGTTTTTTCCGAGGTATCTCCTCTGTACCCCAATATCTTACGAGGAAAGAAAAGTTTTTTACGCGTTCTAAGTGTCACACTTATCAGGCTTTTTAAGTTGCGAGGAGGAATATATTAATCAAGTCTGCTGGTATGGGGGAAAGGAAATTTAACAGTTCGCGAAGGGCAAGGCCAGGCGAGAATAATGGCGGTCGAAAAGCAAATAATACGGAAATATAGAGAAATCGCATAAAATGTTTTATATTATAAACATCTTTATAAAATTTTCCTATCGTTAGTCTGCATATTAACACTATTAATTTTGGGTAATACCTTAAATCAATAAAACAGCTCAAATTTTGTTATAGGATAAGAAATGCAGAAAGTGCTGCTTCTGTGTAAACTTCGTACGAAATGATAATGCTCCAAAGAATAAACAGTACGAAAAGATTACTGCGCTCTTAACATTTTTTGTACTTAAATTTCACTATTCCGGTATTATGCAAAAAATACATTTTAACACTAAAKGTATTACTTTGCAGTTTAGTGTTACGTTCAAAGTTTTGTATGTTTTGTTTTATTAACTACGGTCATGTTTTCAATTCTCTTACGAATATCCGTACATAATACGAAGTACCTAATGTTGGATTTCATCAGACATCATATGCATATTTGAAAGCAATAAACAAAACATAACTGCCTATTTTGAAGAAGTAGTTAGATGTTCAGTCTAACAACTTCTAGTAAAAATAGCATACCAGGCACATTTCCAAAAACAAAAATCTGATCTGTAGGGAAATACAGATTTTCTAGTACGCTTCAGAAGTGTAATTTACGTGTTAGGTGTCGTTTATAAAGCGGCAAGCGTATATTGCGAGACAAACTGTTGAGACTAGACTATCAAAATTGCACTATTTAGGAAATTGGTATTTAAGAAAAAGGCACTTTAGTACCGCCATTGTAGCAAAATGTTTGTACAGACGTTAACATAGTTCTGCAATAATTAATAATAATAGCAACAAGAAAAAATACATACTTAACTATAATCAATTTAAACAAAACAGTCAACCCAAGTTTTGCTTTACTGGGTTGACAGAAGAATTTTTTTATGTTCTTACGAAAAGCCTTTGAAGATAATTACTGGATTTCATGAGAAACAAAGTTGTACGTAACGACTGAATTGTATGAAAACGATTTGCGCAACGTGGCCTACCAATCGGTAGGTAATGAAAGCCTATTAACGTGGCGTACATTAATAAATGTTATGAAGATCACGTCTATAAAACAGTTTGTTACGTAGGTAAGGCGGAGAAGAGGTAAGCTGCACATTATGGACAAACGTTATTAGGATATATTTGAACCAACTTCAGTTGATTTAACCTGGCAGATACTTGACCATATTTCCTAATACGACACAAAAMCCGACAGCAACCATTCTGATTGTATTGCATGCGATCCCTGGTGTATTTATCTAAGCATCTATAACACACTATATTAAAGTAATTCATGATTGGTAATACTAGACACTCGCAAAGTTTTTGTTCAGCTTGAAATTTATAATATTTATGTATAGCAGATTCAAGGAGCAGTAGCATTTTTCATTAACATATTGACATGATGTTTAAATCTCAAACTTTCATCAATAATCAGTCCTAAACTCTTAACCTGATCGACGACTTCTAATTTTTTGCCAGGAATATATAATTTCAGGTCCCCCTTCATTTTTTAACTATAAACTATGGTCTTTAGAAATCCTTCAATTCTGTTAAGATCGCTGTTTATATTTTCAGCAGTAAAATTAGTTTGTTTAGGATGAAATGAATAAGTGAGTGGCGTGTCATCCGCGTAACAATGCGTCCTGGAGTATCTTACATTATGTAAAATAGTGGTGGTATAGATAAGAAACGAGGTGGGGCTCAGTACGGAGCCCTGAAAAACACCTGACGTAATATTTGATGCGTCTGAGGTCTTAGCACCAAATTTAACAGTTTGATATCTATTGCTTTAATAAGACTTAAAAAAGCTATCGGAGTTCACGTCAAACCCATAGTAAGCTAATGTACTAACAGTACTATGGCCTTTTATAAAATCTGACTGCGTATTCGATATAATTTTATTAMTTATCGCGTAACTCTAAATTTGKCTCTGGAGAAACTTWTCAAGAACTTTTGAAAGAATAGAAGCTATTCTCTTAATCAAATGTTGCKMTGTCATTTATGTGGTTAAAAAAAGGAAGACAGGACAAAGGAAAAACGGCATTGCTTTCCAAAGGTAAGAATATAGAACGCGTTTGATATGTGATTAGGTAATTCCTTATTTTTTTTGTCATTTTAATCATATAATGATCATGCTCTGACGCCCTGAGGTGGTTACAACACGGACTAGGTTATGTACTATTTCACAAGTTTCATTTATCTTTCAAGTGTTTTTAAACTTATTTTTGCTTGACTTTTGCTAAATTCATCGTTTTATATGCGACTGAACCACAGTTAGAGTCTGTGGTAATACATTAGCTTCTTAATCCTTATATTACAGTAAATATTGTTATTATAAGATAATCTTATACTTATGATTTTAAATTCAGTGGTTAATATTTGCAGTGTTATTATTTGAAATTGGAATAAAACCTAACATTTACTTAGTAAACAAAAAATTGTTTAGCTTGTTCAAAATTCTTCTCTCGGAATAGGAACGCTAAAGAATCGGTTGTTCGGTAATCTTGGTGGTTATCCGTACCTATGACTATCATCAGAGCTATCAGTAATGACTGTTAAGTCAAAAGGATCGTCACAATCTGATAAAATGGTGAAGCAGGGTACGTACAAAAAATTAGCTTATTTTTGAGTTATTTATGTATTGCGCTTATCACTATGGAGCTGGCAACGGTTGATTACAGTCAGTTTTATAAGTTTGCTTGGATGTATAGTCGGCTTCAGGGATAATGAGACGCAGCCTGCCACGCGGCCCGTCCAAGTCATCTCATTATCCTTGAAGCCGACTGCACATAGTTTACCAGCTGCTGGACTGAACTTTCTTGCTACATCAGGAAACAAAAATAACTGAGAGTAACAGTTTCAGCGCAGTAAGCTTCAAGTTCATGCTATCTTTTTATTTCCCTAATCGTTGCAGTTAACCACGTAAATGTAAGTACAAAATAGTTCTGTTTAAAAGGATTTAGTTTTAGTATATTGCTATTACAGTTGAGCGCCATATATAAAACGTTAATTTCAATCATTTTTGAATCAACAGGGCGTAATTCATTCATGTCATCTTCTTTACACCCTTGAATTTTTATTACTTCCACGATTGCCATTTGTTGATTTTACTATGTCAATGTTGTTCGTCTTAAGTTTGTAAATGATTTCTGAAATAGTAGTAACAGCTAGGTACTTATAACATACATCGTTTGTGTTTTTTACCGTAAAAGTAAAAATACGAACCAAAAACTGTTGTGTAGTGTATCTTAAGACTTCCTCTCTTTAATGTTTAAGAGACGGTATGAAAAATTAATGCATTATTCACACTGACGGTGGCCGCGAAGTAATTTCGTTAATCTTCTCCCAAACCGCCGCCGGCCGACATTCCGTCCACGTACGAAAACAATAATTAAAATTGACAGTGTAATTCCAATTACAAGCGGTCCGGGGAGGACTTTAAACGAAAATTAATTGGATCATTTAAGCCGCATCCTGTTATTAGCCGTCCGTATATATTTATCTAAAACCCTCTTGCCGAAGTTGCGTCTGTCATCTGACTAATTAATCCTTCCAGAAGGACCTGCTTTAATTAAATCGGAAGTAGCAGTATTCCCGATGCTCGTGGCAGCCCCGCAAAACCTACGCCGCGGAGACATTTCTATAACACAGTAGTACTTTGGGTAAAATTAAATATTGATTAGGCCGCGTCCTGTCGGAGAATTCTCTTAAAATTGCAAGATGCTAGGAAAAATCGAGTTACAGTTTAATATAAAAGGAAACTCCTTTAACTTATAGCTGGTTTAATTTTGTACAAAATCTTGTTGGGTGGTGAAAAATTGTAGATAATATACAGTATGCTGTTTTAACTTTATGATGTACTAGTCTATCATGATGAGATAAAAAATAAGTATGGATCGTTTTAAAAATATCATACATTTATTCCTTCCCAACGTAAGCACCAAAAGTATAAGTAATAAGTAGTTTTTAATTATTACTATAATATATTTTATATCTACCATTGAAGAGATAACAACCAAAATGGATAAACAGTATTTGAATCAATAAATGGTTTGTAATACATCATGATAAATATGTATGCAATTATATCTAAGGTTTCAATTAACTTGTATTATTCTTTAAAAGGTCATGACATAAAGACGAACTTGTGTTGTAGCAAGTTACTAAGTATTATTGTAAATATATTATTTTGTGTCAGTAGCACTACGTAATTTTTATATTTTTCGATGTATTAAAAATTTTCCATAAATCGAAGGGAAAATCCAATATTTATGCCTTAAGTATCGCAGACTTGTAAATCTGTGGCTATAATATGATTAAGATACCCTAGGCGTCCTTTTCAGAATGGAAGGGAAGGACTTTCAATTTCTACAGATTAACTTGTATCGCAGTTATGAGGCGTCCAGCATTTTAGGACGCCATCTGACTGCAATCCACACAAGTTTTGCTTCAATTCAAGAGCCTTGGGATTACCAAGGCTCAGTGGGAGGCTTTAACTGCAAAAACTTTTCTGTTTTTCAGGTACGGTCGGATGAAAGACTGAGAGCTGCCAAAAGCTCGTGCGTGGGACCCATAAGGAACTTCATTGGAAGAGACCTTTAGTGGTAGTATGACAATTAAGAGATGAATCAGGTCTGGAGGACATTGTCGTGGCCTCGACCTATCTACCTCACGACTTGCCTACTCTGCCACCCTCACAAAAAAATTTGTGAGCTGGTCGAGTGCAGTTAAAGCAAAAATCTGCCAGTTATTCTGAGATGTAATGCAAATGCCCATCACATTGTGTGGGGCAGCAGCGACACGAACCAGAGGGGACGAGTTGATGAATGTTGGGTCAGAACCAATGTTTGTGACCAGTTTTAGAAGAGAGGTAATAGATAACACACTCTGCTCTACAGCCTGGGTGAGATATTTTCATGATTGGCGGGTACTGGGGGAACCAAGATTGTCGGACCACTAGTACATTCAATTCAAACTAAATAGAGATGTGAAACTCTCTTAATGCACCTTCAGAAATCCGAGACAAACCGAGTGGTACTCATATCGGAAGGACCCATCGGCTAAAATCTGGATGTATCGACCTAAGCCTCAAACTAGTAGAAAACCGGACCTGGCGGCTGAAAGTTAAAGGGACCTTATGGTACTTTAGAAACTTAAAAGGTTTGCGCCAAAAAAGCACCGCTGTGGAACGGTAAATTAGAGTCGCTGCGAAGGGAAACTGCGCGCTATGTGACTAAACGAGCCTTCCGAATGGGAAGGGAAACAAAAAGAAGATAAAAACGTCTTATTAAAAAGAGAAAAAAAGGACTGTCGGAGGAAGTTTTGCACTAGCACTGAACAGCTCCCATCTGCCTGTAGACTTAGAAAAGTTCTTGGGAAGAGCGGGGTGAAGGTTGGCCTCTGCGACTGCTGGATGGCTCCTATACGAAAACTAAAGGGGCCGCACTTTCCTGGATACGATACAGGTTTGAACGACAAAGTGGCCAAACGAACCAGGGCTAAAAAAGCCTGGGACGCGGACGTTGCCTCGGATGATGTGACATTTAACAAACTAAGATGGGCAATCAACTCCTTTGGCCCATTTAAATCGGCGGGACCTGATGGCATTCTTCCCCCGCTTCTCAGTGAGGCGGGTGATATCACATAATAAAAGCGTCAGTAGTTTTGGGACACATACCGATGTCCTTGAGGCGGTGTCGCGTTGTGTTTATACCAAAAGCTGGCCGAGTTCATTATGACCAGCATAATGATTTTCGGCCGYTTATTCTGACTTTGTTTTTGTTAAAGGCGAGTGAAAACCTGGTTTAGCGTTATCTAGGAGATCGCATGCTTGTTGACATACCTTTACACCCAAATCAGCATGCCACGCAACAAGCATGTCTACAGAAACATCACGCCATCAGCTCACCTGCTGAGCTCAGGATGCTCTATCCAGAAAGGAAAGGGCTCTTGCTGCCTTTCTGGATATTGAACAACAATCCTTCATTTGATGCTGTTTGTTCTGCCACGGTAAGCGGAGGCGCTAATCGAGCCGTTGTAAAATGGCTTGAGTCGAGGATCTGTTGCAGTAGCTAGGAGCTAACTTTGGGGTAAACTAGGATAGAGACGTTGGCTGCGCGAGGCTGTCTGCGGGGACCCCTATTGTAGTCTCTTCGTAGACATTTTCCTTGTTGACCTTGCAAAAATGGATACTATACGCAGGCTTATGCAGATGACTCGTGCATTGTTACTTCAGGGGCGGTTTCAGAGCTGATGCAAAAAGTGGCGTGAATATAGAGGCTTGTCGGTTAATCCGACAAAGATGGAATTCTTAGTCTTCACAAATAAACGCAAACGGTGGTCTATTCCATGACCTTCTTTGTAAAATATAACATTTAAGCCAGTACCGGTAGGTATCTAGGTGTAATTCTGGATTCCAAACTGACTTCGACGGATCATGTTAACGAAATCAGTCGAAGCGCGTGTGCAACACTGTGTTTGCAGACGTCTTTGGCGAAACGTACTCACTATACACAACTATGGCGAGACTTTTTATCACATACGCCACCCTGGCATGGTGGCGCTTCACAGCGAAATATAGTAGGTATCAGGACGGCGTTAGGACAAATTCAAGGGCTTATGATAACCAGTGGTATGAGAACGACACCTACTGCATAGATGCTTCTGGGACTAGAATGTACACGTAAGGGCAGAGTATGAAGTCAGGATAGTGGTCTTTACATGATAGGGCTAAGGTAACTGGAAATCCGGGAGAAGGGAGCACCGTATGGCGCTCTCTGTACCAAACGGAGATCAAGCTATTGACGAGAGGTATGATTAACAAGATAATATGTTTTGATACACCGTACAGAATCAATATCCCTGATAAGGAGAAGTGGTACACGGATGGGTCTAAAACAGATACAGGCACAGGTGCGGGAGGATCTCCGAGGGTATAACTGAGTTTGCCACTGGGAGAGTACCCTAGCGTATTACAAGCGGAAATTTGTGCAGTCTTGGCATGTGGTCATGAAAACCTGAGTAGAGGGTACTCCGGATTGCGTATCTACATTTGCTGCGATAACCAAGCGGCACTTTGGGCGCTGTGTTAGGGTGCGCTCCGGCCTACTACACCTTAATTAGGTTGGCGCAACATAATCGGGTTAATTTGATTTGGGTACCTGCTCACACAGGCACTGAAGCAAATGAAAGGGCCAATAGGTTAGCGAAAAGAATGGCGTCAGCACCTTCTCTCGGACTGCAATCTTCCACTGCTATCCCAGAAAGCAAACTGAGGGCTGGTCGTCAGATTTTCTTGTACTAGGGTCTTCATCATTGGACCTACGCCTGCTCAGAAGGGCAAATGGCATTTAAACATGAGTCGTTCTGAATTGCGATTAATGGTGGGTGTTCTTACGGGATACTGTCAGCTCAATACGCACCTATATAATATGGGTGTAGCCGAGAGTAGCACCTGTAGGGTCTGCTCAGAAGAGGAGCAGACTCTGTTTGAGCTCCTTACGCACAGCTGACCGCCGGGATGCAAAAGGTTTGGAGTTTGGCTCTCAATTTATTGAGGCTGAAGATCTTATAACCTACCTGGTCACACTGACCAATCAATAAATCCAAAGAACTGTGTGTTAAGGTATGGTAAGTAAAGTATGGTTTCCTCACACTCTGGATTTTTAATATATATAATTAATGCGAAAATGGCTTTAACTTAATATCTTAAATAATAAAAAAAATACGTTAATAGCTGTTCACTTAGCTGCAGGTTAACTGGATACGGATTCCTCCACGTGGTAAACTCTGCGCCTTGTTGTGCACCTGACTTGGCCTGACAGGCAAAGGACTCCCAACAAAGTATTTTCCAATAATGCCCCATTTTAAATTTGGTTCGATTTCGGGGTCGACCTGAGCTCGATCCTGATTGTAACTCTAAGCCCTTTGCAGACCTTGAGCCCTATCATGTGTTGGTGCGCGGCCTCGTTAGTGCTCTGGATGTGGCTAATACATTTGGAATGATACGTCACGTCAAAGTTTCAGAGATTGCAAATTTGCCTTGACGTTTTCGACTCAATTTACAACAATTTAGCAAGTTGCTCAAAGATACGTGTCAAACGCACGTAGCCACTTCTATCAATGTCAAACTAGTCCCGAATAAAAATTGTTACAAAAAATTTATAAGAAATATATTGAGAGTTCTGTGAAAAGATGGCGTGTGCTGGTACTTTAAAGAATATTACTAGCGCCGGTAAAAGTGCACGTGACAATCATTATAGGTTAACTTGGAGAGAGATACTGCATTTCTTTGAGAAGACAGGACTTTTCTAAGCTACTGTGCAGGCACAATAGACTGAAAGTGCAGTGCCGGGCCCATTTGCGTGGTGGTCGCACCGCACAAGATGGATAGATATGTTTATATCTTATACAATATATCACACATGAAAATGTCTATCACAATAATTATTAGAGACATGCCCAAAGCAAAATTATTGAGATATTACAATCGCAAATATCACGGCCATCACTAGTGGCAATGCAGCAAACATAGTGTAAGCAGTTGGTAACAGTGAAAGCGACAGTTTTTTTTATCATTTTTATGGAACTTTTAAACAATAGTCACAATGAAGGAAGGAATGCAACTAACAACTCTACAAAACTAATTCAAGAATGCAATACCAATATAGTTTTTTTAATCTATATACAAAAATCAACTGAATACTAGTTCGTCACAGACAGCATCCTTGATGGTTACCGGACCGAAATTATATCACTTTAAATCGGGAGCGCCAAGTATAAAGCTTTGAAAATTGCTATAGAGAACAAAAAACGGCTTTAAAACAATAAAAAAAGTTTCATTGTTCGACGCTTTAACATTAATACACCTACAGTTAAAAAAGCGTTTCAGGGATCCCTTCGCACACAAAGAAGCTGTCAAACAATTGAAATAACGTTGAGAACAACTGTCTGACTTACATCACCATTGCGTCATCGACTGGTAATTACATGTTTGTTGCTCCTCCGAACTAAGACTGCCCAATATGTATAGGGAAGTTTCCCTAATTAGTGTAAATGTTTAAAGAAATAGCGCAGTCGTAGGAAACGAGAAATGCGGATAGATGAGAAGAGATTTCCATGTATTTGAGAAACCCGCTTGCTATGCTATATGATGTATGATCCTCTGTAAATTGGAAGCGATTAGAATCTACTTACCCGGCTGTTAGTAAAGTAGCTCTCTAGTATTTGACAACATTGGTTATCCCTGTATCATTCGAAAGGGCCTGTGATAAGGCAAGTCAAACACTTTCTCAACAGCTATCATCAAAACTGCTATTTCTGCAATTTGTGGACAACATATATTGCGATTTGGAATAAAATTAATATTAAATTCTGTTTTAACTGAGTACTCGCTTGGCACGTGGTAGAACGCTTTTAGTACTATTAAGAAGTGCGTTTTCTTAATAATACATATTGTTTTGTTTGAAGGTTATTTTTTGTTTTTTTGTGTAATATACATCGAATAATATATTATTATACATAAATGTTTTTAACTCGATGAAGGCATCCCTAACACTCAATACAATGAGAAAAGAGCAAGCTTATACCGGTTTTTACAAGTGCCTGGAAGAGCTTCAGGGGCGCCTGCTTTCGACCTACCCCTTTCGCCTGATCGATGACCGAAAACCCGTTTAATAAACTGAGCCCAGCTCCGGAGCCATTATTAGACACTAGAGTAATGACTGTAATGAGCTGGGGAAACCAAAGCCGCTTGTTTCTACCTTTGCCCAGAATCTGATATTAAATCCGATCCATCAGGTCTTAATCGCACCCGACGTATTACGAAACCGACTTTCCATTTAGTGCTCGATTCAAGTAATGTTCGAAAAGAGGAATGATCTTACAAATTGAATTTCACTAGAGGAGTTCGATCGTTTTGTCTATTGTAACCGGCTTGCAATTGCACCCACATAAAGGTAGTCCGTATTTGTTTCTGACTACGAATATAATTTGTCAGTATATACTTCTTTAGCATTTTTTAAAACTAAGGTAAACAAAAATGAGTTTTCAGTTTTCTACAGTATTACTCCATAAAGCATATAAAAAAGATTATATTATTATATACCAACAGT
Organism: Rhyzopertha dominica; assembly: GCA_025024175.1. Lineage (NCBI taxonomy): Eukaryota > Metazoa > Arthropoda > Insecta > Coleoptera > Bostrichidae > Rhyzopertha > Rhyzopertha dominica. The sequence continues at coordinate 41,535,021 of QCXZ01000003.1, read as the reverse complement.
ATTAAAAAGTCGAAGGAGGCTTTCAGAGCAACGAAAAGCAGAGTATATAAAGCAAATTTTAAACACACTTGAAGGAGATAACGGTCGTGCGTGTTTTTTGAATCAACTATTGAAACAAAAATTATATAAAAGAAATTCTTTCGCTGTTACCTAAACGTGAGTCTACAGTTACAATAAATAGCAGTTTTTAATTTCAAAATTATTGGTATTGGACATTTAAAAATCTTTATTTAAAGGATCATTTCAGAAGTCAATTGTACAATTGCAGGTTATTTTGTCCAAGTAAGGCTTAAAATGACATTTATTTGCAGCTTCTTGAAAGGTTTTTCCAATTACATAAGAACGTCCAATCAGTGTTTAACTTTAAACTTAAAAGAAAAGTGGGTTGCAGCGAATTGACGAATTAAGTAATCTCTGAGATAACCAGATCTATAAATACTGGAGCTACATCAAGCAGTGGGTCTGCGCTGTAACACTTCTTCAATAATTATAAACTTAGTAATAGTGTGAAATATGTTATGTATGGTCGAAAGGTGTGCGAGTGTTTATTACATCGTACAAATAATAAACTAGTTATTTGTCATATTATTCAATAGTTTTCATAATTTTTATGTTAGTGGTGTTGGTTGTATGATCAATAATGCCTAACATTATAAAAATGGAAAACACATTACTGATTTACTTATATTGTTCTGGAGGTCTAAAATGGACATGTTAAACTACTTATTTTGGTAAAATTTATTATGTTTTGAAAAATAAAGGTTGTGATTTTTGCAAAACAAGCATAGGACACCGAATCTTAAGAATATATCCGGTTTGCGAAAAGGCTATGGCACAACGTCAGCTTTATTAAATTAAATTGGCAATATTGTTCGGGCTACGATACTACGGATAAGGGAAATGCAGTGGTTTCCGTTTCTTTCGATTATTCTAAAGCTTTTGATACTACAGACCACGAACTACTGTGTGAGAGAAATATTTTGTCAGTAGGCAAAGCCAAACAATCTCAGGGAGCGACATCCACCGGCAAGCCGATGAGCGCCGCCCCAACGAAACGTCTGGGATCGCTCGTGCGTCTAGAAGTAGAAAGTAGAAGTTTCTAGTGTAGACAACACAGCGCACACCTTTGTTATTTATTAGAAATATTTTGGTTTTACAAACATTCCCATTTCAATTGGGTTTCTTGACTATAAATAAATTGATCACGGACTCTCTGCCAACGTTTCGCTCTTTATTTAGAGCTTCTACAGGGCTATAAAAAACAAACTACAAGTTACTTTTTTAACGGATATTGTTATTTACAAATAGAAAGTTCTCCAATGGGTAATCTTGCTAACCCTGTTTTAGCCATCACAATAATGAATCACTTCATAGAAAAGGTAATTAGGACTGTACCATTTCAAATCTCATATATAAAGAGGCATGCGTAGATACCTATAAATAAAGAATAGGAACTTCTTTCATGCTTCAACAGAGTACACCAAGAACTGCAATTTAGATTAGAAAGAGAATTTAATTTTTTTAGGTGTGATTGGTACATAAAATCCTCCGACTCCGTTAAGGTACTAAACTACTTGTATAAACATGACATCAAATATAAGAGCTCATTCATAGAGTTTCTACGTGTGAACCAGAATTTCATACAAGAAACACTATCAAAATCAAGGAAATTTTGACAAACAACTACCCAAAATCAACTCCTAAATAAATTAATTGACGTATACAAGAACTAGAGAAGAACAAAGATGGAGAAGGGCACAAGTAGATACATGCATTAATAATAATTTAGAATTAATAATTTCCCGATCTTCACATCAGAATTTAAAAGTTAACCCAAGCAAATCTACGGTTCTATGTTTTTGTCACATATCCAAGCGCCAGACAATAAGTCAAAGTCTGTTGCTAAATATTGGTGGTATACATGTGCCATCAGTCTAAGTGTCATTGAAGTGTTAAGGTGTTGTTGTTTACAATGATTTAGGATTTAGAGAACATGCAAAAATTTATTTTTTATTACGCATGCATCATAATCAACAATTATCGCACGCTGCAGCGTGTGTAAAATGATGATTATGATGCGCCTACTTTTTTATTACCTAGATATTTACCTGCCGTTTAAATTACTAGGTATACCTTTTGTACCCATATCAAAATGAACGAACACTTTTAAAAACAACATTTCTTTATTCTAAGTAACTATAATACTCTTATTGTAAATAAACATTGATTGTACAATTTGTATTTTTAGATATTTCAATTCCCAGCATTTTTAAGTGCATTATTTTCTGAGAGAATCCCTATAACAACCAAGTTTTATGATTTAAGCCTACTAAAAATAATTACAAAATTGTAAAAGTGAATGTTTAATGTTTAAAACATTTTTGAGCTTATGATGCATTCGTAATAAAAAATAGCGTATGATACGCGTGTATAAGAGGGCCTTTAAAGCCCTTGCGACTTACAAAACACTCCGCTGCGCGTCGTGTTTTGAAATATGTCGCGCGTGCTTTAAAGGCCCTCTTATACACTTGTATCATAATATACTAATAAGTCACCTCCTATTGTAGTAGAAGGTAGACTATTGTATTCAAAATGCCAATTTTAGACTTCAGAATGCGTAAAGATTTGTGCGGATCTCTAGTAATGTCCATTTTAAATTATTGTAGTATATCATACTATTTTTGTTTATATCAAAGAACAAAAAATTGATTGTAGCTTGTTCAAAATACTTGCTACCGGTTTGTATATGGTGGCACCATACAGCAGTTCTGTATTGCTGCGGTTTTACCTGTCAGGTGGTTACGCTGTGTAATAAATACAKAGAGTTCTTTCAGGCTCCAGAATTTCGGAAAAATTTAGAGCAATATTTACAGTAAAAGTKAAATAACATATCACTATATTTTCTTTTCTCGTATTGTTACTCTCTGGAATTCTTTTTTATTTTACATTTCTTTTCTTATCTTTTCTCTTTCACTTGGTCCGTCGCGGAGGTTAAGCGTAAAAGAGTAGCCATGCTGTTAAACTTCGCCTCCATCCGGTTTCTTTTGTATAACCCAAAATTTGTACGTGTTCTCTGAAACATTATTTTTCGTTATATTTATCATAATTTTAAATTAATTTTATTGTACTATCTTTATTATGTTTCTCACAATAAAGACGATTATTACTAACCAATTATTTTTTTAAATCCTAGTCTTAGATAAAACAGGGTTCAATCTTAAAATACTATTCCAAAATGGAATTTTTTTTTGTCACCTCTTGTTACATATATCCAGAGATACTCGGTACGTGTAATAAATAACGTCTTACTGTCCTTCCTATTTTTTCAGGACTTTTGGCTTTGGAGAGGAACACACTGATGTTTCGGTTATATATGTAGATAGATAGATAGGTGATACAATAATATAATGTACAGGTGATGTAGCCAACAGTTTCAGATATTTCTACGTTAGTATAACAAAGCGCTATCGGTAAGCACTGCGTTGTTGGCAGTTTATCGATTTTAACATTAGCGTTGAGATTAAACTGAAATAGGTATATTCCCCTTATCTGTGTTCATTTATCATAGCTACACTTCAGTAGCAAAATACTTTTTCTTCCCCTTTAGTAAATCTAAAAAAGGTAGCAATTAAAAACGTCGCAAGTTTATTCCCCATTTAAATGCTTACTTACCAGAGTAACCAGTTACCTAGCAAATGAAGGTTGTAGAAAAGGAAAACCCCGAAAATTATAGCAGTATAATATAACAAAATATTTATTTACAAAAATAATCCTAGTTAACCTACATCTGTTTCGGAAGTAACCAATGAGCAATAGATCGGCGATTGATGCCCGTATTTAGCGCATTTGCAACTATGCGCTTTGTGGATTTCAAAATATTTATTCGATTGGATCAAGTTCACTGACATCACATTCATAAAGGAGATCAAACAGGGAGGGGATAAACAAATCGAATAAAATGTAGTAGCGGCATACAAAAGGTATCTTAGTCTAGTAATTTTTAACCTAATGTGGAATAAGATAGCTGCAAGTGTAAAACAACTGATGCTTATACAATACACATACATGTTATGCGGATATATAATGATTATGTTTGTTTACGTTTCATATAGAAAAAAAAAACAAAAATCTGATGGGTTTGAAAGCAAACTAACACTTAAAGATAAATATTAGCCTTAAGGACGTATAAGGGCTAGAGAGCTGAAATAGCAAGTGGGCGAAACACCCATACAGCTATAAAGAAATAATGAAAGTGGCACATAAATATGGATATTTCAGATACGAAACATGGAATAATAAACACCCCCAAAGTGAAAGTAATTGCAAAGCATACAAATCTTTGGCAAAGCCGGGGATGACCTATGTTAAAGAAGCCAGTGCTGATAGCATACGTACAAAACTCATAAGAACAACTTAAATGAATATTGTAAGAACAATACTAGAATAAATAGGAAAATACAGGGTAAAAAGAGAAACGATAGGAAACGAATGCGGTCAACGTCTGTGTGGATTAATCACGTCCAGAGAACTGACTAAACCAGTATAGTTAGGTTGGCTATAGATATCTCAAACCACACAAAGAACAGACCCCGGCAGGACAAAGAGAAGAGGAGGGAAAATAGGATTTCCACGAAGCTGAAACGAAGACGAAGAAAATAAATTGGTGGGAACTAGCTGATGGTTTTAATGTACTTTGCTTTACGTTTTTCATCAGATATCGCCGACCATCGTTTTGATTTAATAGTAACCTTTAAAAAGCAAAGCAAAATAATCGTCAAAGCTGTCTGATACAAAACGTGCAGCAAAGCATGATCAAACAGACAACTCTTTTCCGAACTATTCAATTGATTCAAAATGTTTTACGAGTACACCTTCAAAAGCATTCAATGGAAAGGGCAGGGCCTAAATAAAAGAAGTAGAAGAGCGAGAAGGAATACATTGAAAATTAGGTGTTGACGTTGGCGTAGCACTTGGGTGCTCGTTAAATACTGTCTAAATCTATAGCTAGCTTTACAGTGACTATAATTTTCAATAAAGGAGCTTGTGTTAGAAGTGACCATCTCTAAAACGGCAGGAATAGGCACCAAAGAGGAAGACGTTTCGCAAATGATTTACGAATGTTTGCATTTTTATACTTAACCTATTATAAACCCTTCTGAAAAAATATAAAGTAACAGAGTACTGATGTATTCCTACAAGCTATTTCTAAAAAAAGCAAAAACAGGATACCCGCCATTTCAGGCCGCGCACATCTCTCAATTATTCATATGCCGAGCATTGTTCCACAGGTGTATGTGTACAATCAAAAATTCAAGCGGTTTATACAGGCTCTGTTTTCCGCGGTTTTATTGTTTTCCCTGTTGAATATTTGATGCAAGCACCCACCACGCTTGTTGCTAGTGTGAAACGCGTCTGTGTTTCCCCTAGCGCCATTGAAATGTTCCCAGAGTTGCCAAATTGTATTTGTACTGCTTGGATTAAGAGCATTTTGTATCTGCCGCTATTTGGTCAAGATCTAAAGGAGAGCGTAATATGATTAGAAGACTGGCTATTAAGGCTGTACCTTGTATATCTGTTAATATCAAAAATCAGCAGTAAAATTTTGATATATGAACATAACGAACCGCGCATAGAGTGACAAGAGCTGTACTACCATTTATAGAGAAACACAAGCCGGAATGGAGCATCTTGAAAAACATGTACACATCGGTAGTTCTGCCCATCATGACATACGGAAGCCTCAAAAGAAGAAGCTTAAGAAACCCAGAACGAAACATCGTGCAATTACTGGCCAAAGCGGTCAAAAATACCGAAAATCGAAGGACAACAAAACTCCTAGAGGGAGACAATTACAAAAAGAATCGAAACATACGTAATGAAATATTGGGGGCATATTCAAAGGAGAGAAAAGGACCATATATTACAAAAATCGTGGAAAATGAACAGCAACAAGTTCAAAGTAGGACGACCGTACTACACGTGGAGAACAACGGTGGAGGGAATCATAGCAAAATCAAACAAAAATGAAGAACAGTGGTCGGAAATCGCAAAAGACAAAAAACAATAAACAAGGAAGTCCTAAAGCTGTAAACAATCTCAGACAGCAGCTCGTCCGAGGAAGAACAAGAATAATGCAGCCGATCTAAGCTAACATCCAACACGGACGCTAATAAAAAAGTATCCGCTAGTTGGATGTCCTGAAAACCTCCCCATTCCAATCCCCAATCTCCTGTAACATACGCTACGTGGGAGCCCACTAGCAACAAGCTGTAACCCCTCCAACCCAGCGTAGACGTAACCGGCCCGGCGGTATATCCGGAAGCGYCAGAAATGCCTACCGTAAGCTGGTTCAATAAATCAATAAATATAACGTTCGGAATATCGCTTTAGGCTACCCGAGGTTATGGTTTAGAGGCTTGTACTTAAAAAAATACATATCACTCTTCCACCTTAAATCCGACAACAGCGGTGCTTTGCCTGAAGCTGTTAGAAACATGTATTAACAGGCCACAGACCGCAACAGCTCGTGCCGTCTCTGCAATGTCGTGGTGCGTCAGAGCTGTGGATTAATATGTCAATGACAAGAACTGAACCGCTGCCGCAAGCGCGCTTATCCTAATGTGGATTACCTGTCAGGGAAAGGCCTAAAGGCTGATTCACGATTCGCGTCCAGTATATCGATCCTGCATGACGAACAGGTGCGTCAGATGATTAGAACCTTCCGAACTATTTATAAGATAAGAATTATTCATGAAGAATTGAGAATGTTTCGTTTTCCTTTTGTAATTATAGTGGGTGCGCTTTCGCGAACAATGGTGTTTTGAGGTCATTAAAGAAGAGCACTAGGATATTCCTGAGTTAACTCCCAATTCAGAAGACTGCCAGTACAAATAGCCATACGTTGAAGATCTAGCYAGTTAGGAATGATTGCGTATGCTAATACATTAATGACCATTTGAGCGAAAAGGTATGGACAGCAAATTGAAAAGAATGGATGTGCCAGACACCAGCAGCTCAGTAAATAAAACCCTTTGATGTCCTAACTCAATACAGGACTTCGTCTAATGTAGCTTGCAATCAAGGAACATAGAATTTGAATGAGAAACGTAAATGAACTACTAGATAAAAGTCACCGAGCCCCATAACAGTCCTGGATAGATAAGGTTTTTCATTAAAATAACTTCTACGAAGGTGTGAATATGCAAAGAAGGGACAACTGCCGGAGGTGTTAGCATATGTTTGCTGGAGCAAATTAAACACCTTAGATTAATTATGCTCTTTAAGAACTATTGCGAATATTTGCAAATTCCAAAACAATGGATCAAGGCAAGCGCAGCAGCACTGATCAGTCTTAAGGAATGTTAACTAATAATTACCGTTACATCTATTTTGCCAGCAGTTTAGTTTTGAACCTAGTAAACTCTCTACTATCAAACATTTTGTTCCTGACAAGTCTTTGTGACTATCCACCACATCGTAAGCTTGTTTTTGATCTAAAATGCATGTTTGTGCTATGTTGTCTGCACCGCAACACACTGCAGATCCATTTCGCTATTATTATAGCTCATCAGTGCAGTTCAAGTTCCTTCAGGAAATAGTTCCCGTAATGGCAGCTATATGGCTTTGTCATCGTGTCCGTGTAATGCCGCCAGATGGCAGTGCCAGCTAATTATCTACTTGCTTTTGATCTGAATAGTGGCGACCACTATACCTCATGCGGACAACAACTGTATTTTCGAAAGCTCTTTAAAATTTAACTCACAAATCCAGATCCCAACTTGCCTTGAGGCACTAACCTCATAGAACATACACCCGGTACTCGGCAAACCGGACATGAAATCGATAAACATGAAGTCTTAGATCACCAGCCTCAATGAAACGCACACATTAGGAATAGGAGTAAGGTACTTTAGTTCAGGTGCGCTTAAATTTGAAAAACCAACATGGTTGCACTGACAACGAAACCACCTTTAAAAAGGTATTTGCTATTTAATTTTATTTTTAAAGGAGTGGCTCTGAGGGATAGGGGGTGCAGAAATAACCCTAAAACCTATATAAAAATTTCCTGCTTTCAAATTAAAGTTGACCTGTTTCAGTATTTTTTTACAAACTTGGATTAAATTGTATATTTTGCGGAGTGCAAATTTTAGTAGGGACACCCTAAATATTTATCACAGTTGCCGTTCTTAGGCTGTATACGGAGGTTTCTAAATCGGTTGGATCAATGACGTGACCTAGCATTTCCAGCCAGTGTTAAATGATCAACGGAAATGCTCTCTGAATACCACCCTTAAGTGAGCCAAGCCCGTAATCTATCAAAAGGGTTGAAGGGTGTTCAAACGTTTTTTCTTCTGTGAGCGGCGTTGAAAGCGAAGATTCTAAGAGGTGGAAAAACTAAGCATTTCGATATATCACGTTAGATTGGTTATAGAAAGCGATTCCTTTATGGTATGACATCGTATCTGGAAATTACAGGCCGCTTTTGCTTCCTATTGAATTTTCTGTTCTAGTTGCAAGCAACAATCTATGACACTCATTATACGAACAGCCGATTACCGCTCACAATGGTTTACAACGAGGCCAACGAGAAAGACAGGCCAAGGCGCGTGAAGATCACGTGACCAACTTAGTCCGACGCCGGCCATATTGGTTTTGGTTTAACGTTTGTTTTGTACGGAATGCACATTTCCTGTAAAATATTTACTTATTTTTGTGTGTTCTAAAGTGTTTGTTTTAAACTCCTAGTGACCAGTTCGCTTATAAACGTTATTTGGCGAGTTTTGAGTGGCTGTTATAGTACCTACAGGTAGGGTTTAGCATTCTACAGTCAAATAGTTGTGAATGTCTGTTTTGTTTGCATTTGCTTCTTGCTAGGTGTAAGCGTTTCTAAAAAGGCATTCATTTACATTTTAATTATTTGTTGTGGTACTCGAAGTTACTTATTTTAAAACATAATATTATGATGTTGCCCACCCATATATTTAAAACGGCATTAAAGTATTTGTAGGCAAAACTTGTTGCGTTTAATACAGGTACTTACCTAACCTTAAAATAAGAAAATCATTCTAATAACTTATTTATCTTCGTGCAGGTGGTTAGTTTGAGAAAGGAACAAAAATGCCTCGTCACTGTAGTGGTAGTGGCTATAAATCCAACTATAAAAGCCAAGGAGAAGAGGTCACTACTTTTTTTTTTAAATTTGAAAACGTACCAAAATATTTTCTTCTTTCCCAAGTACCTACCTCAAAACCAGTAAATAAATATCTTCAATATCTATCCATAATAGAACAAGATATTTACGAACCTTGTAACTGCAATAATAATTTGTATAAAAAATTAGTAAGTATTAATTGAACGGCATGTAGAATTATGTTAAATAATTTTGTAAAAAAGCAAAATGACAATCAATGTTGCTCCACAGATAAAGTACAACAAGAAAGAAAAATAAAAAAATTGAAAACTTAGTTTTTTTGTGTATATTGTGTTAATCCTACTTTGCAAGAGCCTTTTTTAATTAAAAGTGTAATTTCTTTATTATTGTCACATCGTCACTTATTTTTTTATGAAAGTCGGAATATACGTAATATCGTTTGTAGATTGGGGGTTACAATTTCTATTTGTGATTTATTAACAACCTTATTGAGCAAGTTGGTGACAAATTGTACCTGTATAACGTGAAATAAATATTTATGTTTATTTTATTAATGTCGTTCTTATTACTAATACATACTGTTGTTTAAGTTCTGTTTTCTACTTTTCTGTTAATGGGACCATAGGCTTATTAAGTAGATACTTTTTTAATCTGGTTATGATCCACTCAGCTGTCCAAACGCAATAGTTCGGTTACGATCTTTAAGCATCTATATACATATATATGTACATCTTTATCATTTAAAAACTGAGGGTTTATTTTTATTTCTTAAAACACATAGAAATTTACTTCACTCCTTTTCCAGTCCAAAGAAAACTGCCTACTTAACTATAAAAAGTATACGATTTTAATAAAAAAAAAAACTTGAGGCAATATTTGCGCTAATGTGCTTGTTATATGGTATATAGGGTAAGTAATTAATATTTTAAAACAAGTCAAAAAAGTTCATATAACTTGTTCGTTTTTTAAACTACAGATAGCCTAAACGCAACAAAATAAAACATGTATCATTCTAATTGTATGATGAAATTAATAATAGCTTTAGGACTAACTCCTTGTAGGACTAAGTTGGTCACGTGACTACGCAATTTTGCTTACGCGCCATGGCCTGTCTTTCTCGTTGGCCTCGGGTTTACAAGTATTACCTGAAGCTGTCGTAAATAACAGACGGGTTCGTCACGTTCCATTGTTTTGCAGCGGAGTGGACCGTATCCAAAAATTGTGTTTAGGCTTTTTTAGAATTATTTTCCATACTCATAAATCAATGAGAATCATTTGGTATTATTATTTGAACTACAAATATTTCTCATCTAATAGCTTTTAATGTATGACTAAATCGTATTCTTTCCTAATTTAATTAGTATCTATTTTTATAACTATGAATGGTAAACATTCCAATTTCAATGCGGCAGTCCATACTTTCTAATTTTTGATAGCGGTGTGCAGTCGACCTCTGCCCTGTTTCTTCACAGGTTAAAATTTTCTTTTAATCCGCAGAGTCATAAACGTACCTGTATATTTTTTTTGGAAATAAAAAGAATTCGGAACTATTCTACTCCTACTATAAACACTGGTCAAACAGATTATTGCTGATTTTAAAACGATTATCATTCTGATATGAATGCGGAAGTGTTTGAAAATTGGTTCAAAAACATTTTATTGCCCAAATTGTCACCAAACAGCGTCACAGTAATGGACAACGCTAGTTACTATTCGGAGCAACTGGATAAAATTCCAAATTAAAAAAAAGCAACTAAAGAGCCGTTTGCCACTAGATTTATTTGGGTATTGAAATAAGTTCTTAAAATCATTATACTGAAAATTAGATGCGCGCGCCGTTTCAATACAAGAAATAAGAGTAGGGTTTTGTTCTCAATTTGCAATTACAAATTCTTTTCAGTAAGTATTTCAATACGTACGCGTGCGTGTTCTAATTGTGATTTTTCTCAACCTAAAGCTAATCTAACCGTAATCTATTAAATTCCGTCTTTATACAATAGCAAATGCAACGTAAGGTCTATTCTACTGCTAGATAAAAGTAGACCTTAGATGTAACCCACTCATAAACAATTACTTTTACTGTTGTTTGTGTTTGTGGTCACCCTGAATTACCACAATTTGTATTTAAAAGTAAAGAAATGTATGTTGACTGAAAAAAAATTATTACATGCATCAGCGTTGATACTAATAATGATATTGCAAGGAGAATGAATGTGCATGGCTTCTTAAATGTGCTGAAAGAGGAGCTGCTAATAGAAGATCCAGCAGCATATAAACATTTTCTACAAATAAGCAATGCTTCATTTAAAAAATTGTTTGAACTTGTCCATAACAAAATAGGGAAACAAGGTACACAATTCCGTGAAAGCATTCCTTCCGTTTCATTTACAAAAGCATGACAACACATCACGTTCCCGGGGTTGTCAACGGTTTACTCACACCAATATACAAATTTTAAGAGGCCTAAAACTGCATTTCATGTTGATGTATTAATTAGCTGGTAGTAGGAAGTCAGCCCAAAATAACGGATAGCCTCTATTCAAAAGTTTATTTCGCCGATATCAGTACAAAAGCTGCCTAATCTCACAACCCTGCTTATTGCGTAGGTTCGAAAAGTAAGTTCTATGAACGTTTTGTTTATAACACAAAGTATGGAAATTCAGTACAAGAAAATAGAACGTGGGCTAATTTCTTGTATTGAAACGGCGCGCGCATCCAGTTTTCGTATAATAATTTTAAGAACTTATTTCAATACTTAAATAAGTATAGTGGCAAACCGCTCTAATAAGGCAACCAGTCAAGAGTTTTTAAGAAAAGAAGATTTATATTTCGAAGAGGACTACACAAAAAAAATAATTGTTGGAAGTGCTTGGCACAAAAGAATTTTCGAAGAAATTTAAAATTGACATTCTTGCTTCTGAATGTGGACACACCATTCTATGATTACCCCATATCATTGCAMTTTTAACACTATTGAAATGGGGGTYTACGAGTACATCACTCAAATGAAATGAATTCGGMAATAAATAAGTGGGGTCGTGTTCGGAACATAGCTCGATTGGTATTTTTAGTTGTCCATTTTTTCAACAAAAAATCTTTTTATAGTGGGTTGTCATGTAATATTGGCTAATATCAACATTATTTCATGTTATTCATGTGCAATATKCTATAACTATCTATAACTGTTTCGAACATATAAGGTGTACACTGTTAAAAATTGAATAAAAATTAAATTATTTGATTAAAGAAATTCGCTAGAATACACTCGGAAAGTAATAACGAAAACTGTTTATAACTTAATAAACATATAAAAACATTAATGTCAATGTAGGGGATGTTTAAAATACTCGTTGCAAACGTCTTGGTAACGTCCTAATCTTAAATAAAAATTTCTTCCAACGTTACTAAACATCTCAGGCATGACCGATCTAATCGCAAGCGTTATTCGTCTTCCCAAATGATTAGGTCGAGGAGTTTAGTTTTATATACAATATTTTCGACTATCCTTGCGTCCCTACCAAGCGATTTGGAAATATACTGCTGAGATATTGCCGGATATTCATTTGCTGATGGGGAGGTGCTCCATCGTGCTGAAATACTCACTAGAATCTGTGGGTTTGCTGGACCAGGATATAAGTTTGTTAAAGATGGCGCGACAATATTTTGAAGCAGCACTAATTCATTATCCCCACTCGAAGTCCCATCAACGAGGGACCTATGATATGATCCCCACAATCCCTCGCCAAACATTAACCTTTTAATCTTTAACCTTATGTTCTTCTGTATCCAGTGAAGATTTTTCCTAGACCCATAGCGGCAAGTGTGACGATTAGCATGATCGTGAAGTGTAAAGGTGCGCTCATCAGAAAACAAAACATGTGGATCACATTGTTATCTAACATTACCATCATTTCTTTACAATAATACGTTCATCTTCGCTTCCATGAGCTCCTGAGTTGGGATCATTTTGTATATACGGATGCATTTTATATTCCTTTAATATTCGAATAATCGATAAATGACTAACATCGAATACTGCAGCTGCTAGAATTATGTGTGTTTTCCTCAAACTCAAGCATAATACTGAATTTAGTATCATTACTTATTGCATTGGCAGCTGCTTTTTTTATCTTATTTACATGTCCAAGCTCGTCAAACTGCTTTCTTATTTTGAAACTTTTCATGAAAAAAGTGTGCAACTATGTTTGTGTCCGTGTGTTATCTCCATAAACAACCATCTGTAAAATTGTTATTTTGTGCACTTCTGTTAAATGAACAAGTTTTGATATACAATTAATACAATTCAAACGACCATAACATTGACAACTACTGTCGTATCGTGAGACAATTTGTTAAGGTTAGGCGTTGTAAACAAGTAAACAACATACAGAAACAATGCAATCGTTAGTTTAAACATTGTCTAAGCCCTTCAGTGATTTTTTCGATAGTTAATGGGCAATAAACGATCTATATTTCGTAGGGCTAAAAGGAAAGATACGGCTAATAAGATCGTAACCCCTCTAAAGAGAATCCACATGAAATTGCAAACGTATACATTACCACTACGCAGACAGAATAACTGGCCAACTCACCCCTGACTTCCGAAGACGCCTTATCTGCTTTCAATAGTCGTAAGGGTCACGGTGCCAGGGATAAGCTAATTGAAACATAGCGCAGGACATTAAATCTGAGTTCAATAAATCTATGGACCGTGTTTCGAATTATTATCCGATTAGGGCAGTGCGATTCCGGCAGCCGCATGAATCTCATTGCATTTCTTTATTAAAGTCGTACCGCTGTTGGAACAAGCGGGCTTAAGGTGTTCTACAAGACAAATGTAAGCGTAACAACAKGATTATGCAAATCTGTACAGCAACAMATGTCTGCGATCAACTCCCCTAAGTMGCTCKAGCCTGGATCCGTTAAAGTGGATACAGTTTCTGTGCCTCCGTCATGGAACGTACGGAAGCGGTAAGCGAGTGGATTTCTAGGTTATTGTTGAATTAAGCAGTTGTATTCGCTATCAGTAATGGAACGAGCATAGTTAAGTATTTCAGCGCGAGTACAAATTCTTTGCAGACGCGTCTGTTTTAAATGAAATCTAGTTTAGAACTGTTTTATGAAATATAATATGATGAAAAAGGAACTGAACGATGAATGCAGTAAACGCACGACAAAGGTATCTATAATTGTAAAAGATCACTTTTAACGATTAATGTCTAATAAAAAATAGCCAATGGATTTTAAGAAAAGCTTTAGGTTGAAATAAAGTGAAAATAAATAAAGTGAAATTAAGTTAATGAAGACTAGTTTTAAAATATTGAACTAAAGTTTTCACCGAAATGTAATTTGTTAACAAATTTGACAAAATTTCGATTGTAGGTTGTTTGTGATTTTTTAAGACATTTATGAGTAGTAAGAAACAACGTGATAGACTTAAAATAATTAGACTTTTAATTTATATTTTACTAAGGTACACACGTGGTACATCTTATAATCTAAAAACAAGTTCCAAAGTATTTAAATGCATTTTAATTATTAACGTAATTAGCGCTTTTGTTTTGCTGTTTGCGTTATGAACAAGTAAAAAATAGAGTTAACTTGTAGCATCAAATTATACGCACCAAAATATTATTATTGCCAAACCTACGTTACTGGGAGGAAACCGTTTCGTGGAAACATACTTTTCGATGTCAGACCTGCGCATACTTAGTGCAAATTGGCACATGCTTGCAAGTAATGCAATTTGTTGCAAACAGTAAAGAGTAAGTAAATTTATCGAATTTCCATGCATTCAAGAAATTCCTCTATACTGTATTTAAAATAATGAAGCGCCCACATTTAAGGCTTAAGGGGTTTCAAATAGTCACTTTACTATAGCTAGAAGTAAAACCGTATATTACTAGATGAAATTGGCTGTTAAAAATGACTGTCAGTACAACTTTTCAGTTACATACTATACGTGGTACTTCCAGTTATGTAAATGTAGTCCAAAAGCTAAAAATACTAGATGCTATCCCCAAAACTTAAAAACATCAAAACCAGAGATTTTCTGATTGTAAAATAATTGATGAAACCGCACACATTCGTCATCATWCTGTAAGACTTTKAKTCGTTTTTCACAACCTTTTTGTGCTTGATTTGTTGTAAACCGAAAAAAGCGAATTTTAATCAACGTTTAATGGGTGTAGTAGCTCTATTTCATAAACTAGTGCAGGTTGTATCATCAGTTGTAGACGTGGGACTCGGCACTTTAAGATCATCTGATAATGATTGACTACCTAAACTTTAAGATAAAATAATATTTGCAAAATTAATATTAAAAAGGCCAGGCATATATTGACTAACGTACATCGCTTTAATGTTAGTGTGATGTCACTTGTCTTCATTGTTGCCAGCTGTATAGTCTGAGTGAACACCAAGCCATACCAAGTTTTAACCTCAGAATTGACACTGACTAACTAAAATGTCATAATGCATGCGTGATTCCGGGTAATACTTTCAAATAAAAAAAAACGTACTGGAAGCGAAAAACGAAGTGTAAATTCTCACTGTCAATATTGGTCAACTTAAACGAAAGGTATTTAACAACTTATATCAGTTATGTCATTCACTCTGCACTGTGCTCACATGTATGGTGATGGAAATATGTCATTTGATGACGTAACTCTAAAGTTCTGTGAACGGTGGTGTAGAAATAATAAAACCCAAGCAATAATTGTTCCATTTGATTTAGTGAATATGTGTGCTGAGGTAAAAGTAAGTAAACTATTAAACAACAACACAGAATGAACCTATACAAATAATATTGGGTGCAGCCTCCATGCTTATGTTGTATACATTCATTACCGCGTCTGGTCGCTGCTTAATCAGATAATCGATTTACTTCTGAGGTGCCTAGGCTACTTGTGCGGCACCATGGGGTAACCTAGAGCTTGCGGAATTAGGTGAATCTTGGTTTTCCGTGCTAGCCTCACACGTCTTCCGGGTGAAACGGAGATCTTAGTGGGCAATTTGGGCAAATTGACGTTGATATAATGATTAAGGTTTTCACGGCCGGAGATACTCCGGGCTAACACAAACTGTTTGTGTTCGGTCGGAGACAATTATACGTCTACGATGAACTCGGCTGTGACTATGCTTACCACAGCAGTGAGCAAAAACGCCAGGGAAGAATAAATCGCCATTAGSACYGCCAACTAACCCGGATGTATCTACCAGTAAATTGACATTGCTTTGATGTGAGATGTGGTTATAAACCGGTCTCTTGCAAAACTATTATTTACTCTCTAAACGAAAATATCTAAGTCTTCTCGCTGTAGATATACCTACCGATAAGTCAAAAAAGTCGCAGTTTTATAACTATTTTATTAAATGAAAAAAAAGATTAAAAAAGCCGGTAACATCTGAAAGAAATGCCAAAGGGGGAGTCTTGTAGTCATAAACATTCAAACCAAATCACAGCTGAGCAACAACATGCTACATACTTCAATAATCTAAAACATGACGTGAACTTGTAAAAGACTGGACGTGAAGAGTGCTAAAATTTTTTAGAACATGAATGGAAAATTCACTGAATGATTCACCTACATTCTACTACATATGATTACTGCAACCGAAAGTAATGCCAAAGAGGGAATAATCTTGTCGTTGGAGACAGTCAAAGCAAAGCAGAGCTTGTAGCAAAAAATATGCCACCATACTGCAAAAAATTTCAAACTCGAGCATTAAAATCTACTCGTAACTATTGCATCTCGTACAATATTACAACTTATCAAATGCCATACGCGATTTTCTATATTTGAATTCGTCCGACTATATTATTTTACTTTCGATAATGTTTAAGAGACTATATTCACATATATTTATCGTAGTATGCAAAGGTACTGCAAATTAAAGCAACAAATTGCTGCGTTTGTATTTTTCGTGGCACATATTAAAGCTTTCGTTCTGGCGTTATACATATACTATGCATACTGCTTTAGAAAGACGAGCGTTTTAATACCATCGCTTTGGAAATGCAAAGTGTTATGTTATGATGCAGATCGTGTGTCGGTTGAAGCCTGGGTCAGAATAATTCAGGCAAATCTTTAAAATCTATGCTCCATATGTATTGGGACAAAATTAATCTTGTAATTCTAAGATGCCTGTTAATTTCTTTTTGGACACTAATACAGATTACCAATTACAATTTATAATTAATTTATTTCGGGCATTTTGTCAAATATCTCAAAGTTTTGACATTATTTATATTTATAACTGTAAGGGAAATCAAATATTATTGTT
>QCXZ01000003.1:41501931-41517484 GCA_025024175.1 Rhyzopertha dominica | reverse complement strand
CAAGAGGGTTTTAGATAAATATATACGGACGGCTAATAACAGGATGCGGCTTAAATGATCCAATTAATTTTCGTTTAAAGTCCTCCCCGGCCGCTTGTAATTGGAATTACACTGTCAATTTTAATTATTGTTTTCGTACGTGGACGGAATGTCGGCCGCGGCGGTTTGGGAGAAGATTAACGAAATTACTTCGCGCCACCGTCAGTGTGAATAATGCATTAATTTTTCATACCGTCTCTTAAACATTAAAGAGAGGAAGTCTTAAGATACACTACACAACAGTTTTTGGTTCGTATTTTTACTTTTACGGTTAAAAAAACACAAACGATGATGTTATAAGTACCCTAGCTGTTACTACTACTATTTAGAATCATTTACAAACTTAAGCGAACACAACATTGACATAGTAAAATCAACAAATGGTAATCGTGGAAGTAATAAAAATTCAAGGGTGTAGAAGAAGATGACATGAATGAATTATGCCCTGTTGATTCAAAAATGATTGAAATTAACGTTTTATATATGGCGCTCAACTGTAATAGCAATATACTAAAACTAAATCATTTTAAACAGGACTATTTTGTACTTACATTTACGTGGTTAACTGCAACGATTAGGGAAATAAAAAGATAGCATGAACTTGAAGCTTACTGCGCTGAAAGAATATGTAGCTTCCTTATTGTTACTCTCAGTTATGTTTTGTTTCCTGATGTAGCAAGAAAGTTCAGTCCAGCAGCTGGTAAACTATGTGCAGTCGGCTTCAAGGATAAGAGATGACTTGGACGGGCCGCGTGGCAGGCTGCGTCTCATTATCCCTGAAGCCGACTATACATCCAAGCAAACTTATAAAACTGACTGTAATCAACCGTTGCCAGCTCCATAGTGATAAGCGCAATACATAAATATCTCAAAAACAAGCTAATTTTTTGTACGTACCCTGCTTCACCATTTTATCAGACCGTGACGATCCTTTTGACTTAACAGTCATTACTGATAGCTCTGATGATAGTCATAGGTAGATAACCACTAAGATTACCGAACAACCGATTCTGTAGCGTTCCTATACCGAGAGAAGAATTTTGAACAAGCTAAACAATTTTTTGTTTACTAAGTAAATGTTAGGTTTTATTCCAATTTCAAATAATAACACTGCAAATATTAACCACTGAATTTAAAATCATAAGTATAAGATTATCGTATAATAACAATATTTACTGTAATATAAGGATTAAGAAGCTAACTCTCTAAGACTCTAACTGTGGTTCAGTCGCATGTAAAACGATGAATTTAGCAAAAGTCAAGCAAAAAAAGTTTAAAAACACTTGAAAGATAAATGAAACTTGTGAAATAGTACATAACCTAGTCCGTGTTGTAACCTCCTCAGGGCGTCAGAGCATGATCATTATATGATTAAKATGACAAAAAAAATAAGGAATTACCTAATCACATATCAAACGCGTACTATATTCTTACCTGTGGAATGCAATGCCGTTTTTCCTTTGTCCTGTCTTCCTTTTTTTAACCACATAAATGACAATGCAACATTTGATTAAGAGAATAGCTTCTATTCTTTCAAAAGTTCTTGAAAAGTTTCTCCAGAGGCAAATTTTAGAGTTACGCGATAAATAATAAAATTATATCGAATACGCAGTCAGATTTTATAAAAGGCCATAGTACTGTTAGTACATTAGCTTACTATGGGTTTGACGTGAACTCCGATAGCTTTTTTAAGTCTTATTAAAGCGATAGATATCAAACTGTTAAATTTGGTGCTAAGACCTCAGACGCATCAAATATTACGTCAGGTGTTTTTCAGGGCTCCGTACTGAGCCCCACCTCGTTTCTTATCTATACCACCACTATTTTACATAATGTAAGATACTCCAGGACGCATTGTTACGCGGATGACACGCCACTCACTTATTCATTTCATCCTAAACAAACTAATTTTACTGCTGAAAATATAAACAGCGATCTTAACAGAATTGAAGGATTTCTAAAGACCATAGTTTATAGTTAAAAAATGAAGGGGGACCTGAAATTATATATTCCTGCAAAAAATTAGAAGTCGTCGATCAGGTTAAGAGTTTGGACTGATTATTGATGAAAATTTGAGATTTAAACATCATGTCAATATGTTAATGAAAAATGCTACTGCTCCTTGAATCTGCTATACATAAATATTATAAATTTCAAGCTGAACAAAAACTTTGCGAGTGTCTAGTATTACCAATCATGAATTACTTTAATATAGTGTGTTATAGATGCTTAGATAAATACACCAGGGATCGCATGCAATACAATCAGAATGGTTGCTGTCGGTTTTTGTGTCGTATTAGGAAATATGGTCAAGTATCTGCCAGGTTAAATCAACTGAAGTTGGTTCAAATATAACCTAATAACGTTTGTCCATAATGTGCAGCTTACCTCTTCTCCGCCTTACCTACGTAACAAACTGTTTTATAGACGTGATCTTCATAACATTTATTAATGTACGCCACGTTAATAGGCTTTCATTAGCCTACCGATTGGTAGGCCACGTTGCGCAAATCGTTTCATACAATTCAGTCGGTTACGTACAACTTTGTTTTCTCATGAAATCCAGTAATTATCTCAAAGGCTTTTTCGTAAGAACATTAAAAAAATTCTTCTGTCAACCCAGTTAAAGCAAAACTTGGGTTGACTGTTTTGTTTAAATTGGATTATAGTTAAGTATGTATTATTTCTTATTGCTATTATTATTAATTATTGCAGAACTATGTTAACGTCTGTACAAACATTTTGCTACAATGGGGCGGTACTAAAGTGCCTTTTTCTTAAATAGCCAATTTCCTAAATAGTGCAGATTTTGATAGTCTAGTCTCAACAGTTTGTTTCGCAATATACGCTTGGCCGCTTTATAAACGGACACCTTAACAACGTAAATTACACTTCGTGAAGCGTACTAGAACTTTAAAAAAAATCGTGTATTTCCCTACAGATCAGATTTTTGTTTTTTGAAAATGTGCTGGTATGCTATTTTTACTAATGAAGTTTGTTGAGATCTGAACATCTAAACTACTTCTTCAAAATAGGCAGTATTTGTTGTTTTGGCTGTTCCAAATATGCATATTGGATGTCTGATTGAAATCCAACATTAGGTACCTCGTATTATGTAACCGTACGGATATTCGTCAAGAGAATGGAAACATGACCGTTAGTTAATAAAACAAGAACATACAAAAACTGTTGGAACCGTTAACCACTAAACTGCAAAGTAATACGTTTTGTGTTTAAAATGTATCTTTTCCATAATACCGGAATAGGTGGAAATTAAGTACATCAAAAATGTTAGAGCGCGAGCAAAATCTTTTCGTACTGTTGTTTTCTTTGAGGCACTTATCATTTTCGTATGAAGTTTTACACAGAAGCAGCACTTTCTACATTTCTTATCCTATAACAAAATTTGAGCTGTTTATTGATTTAAGGTATTACCCAAAATTAATAGTGTTAATATGCAGACTAACGATAGGAAAATTTTATAAAGATTTTATAATATAAAACATTTTATGCGATTACTCTATATTTCCGTATTATTTGCTTTTCGACCGCCATTATTCTCGCCTGGCCTTGCCCTTCGCGAACTGTTAAATTTCCTTTTCCCCATACCAGCAGACTTGATTAATATATTCCTCCTCGCAACTTAAAAAGCCTGATAAGTGTGACACTTAGAACGCGTAAAAAACTTTCCTTTTCCTCGTAAGATATTGGGGTACAGAGGAGATACCTCGGAAAAAACTTTCGCCAGAGAATAAATATCAATAATCGAGGAGTTGGCACTTATTACCGGCAAAGTTTAAAGTAGACCGCTCTCTTGAAAAGTTTTATTAAATTTTTCTCTGGAGGAGAGAGCATATTAGACGAGCACCGGTGTTGCCAGAGGTTTACAGTGGAGTTACGGAGAGTATCTAACCAAAATGTTCACTCTAAGCCATTATTAAACAATACTTTAATCAGCGGGGCAGTTTTATAAAATAATTTAAATTTATCTTTATTTATTTGAAAAGTGGATACAGTTTGCATTTGTTATAAAATTGTTTCGATAAGTTATGACCATTCGTGCATTAGTTAGATACAGAACTAATATGATAGATACGTAATGATTAGATCGATTGAGGGTAATTATAGCAATAGCTTGAAGTAAGGGCATATTTCATTCTATATTATTTTTGATTTAATTGCAGTTGTCAAATGAAAGGTAAAACACTGCCTGCGAAAGGTWTATTTTATTCCCAACAGACACAGAGTCTGTAWTGGACGATATTACTTATATGTGCTTACATGCTAATTACAATTACATTAGGAGTAAGATGCAAGAATTTTTGTTCTTCTATTTCCAGATCTAATATTAAAACTAAAGATGTCAAAAAAATCTTGTAGGTCAGCATTAATATACAATCCAAAGCAAGTAGCAAGACTGTTATTAAAACAATGTCACAACAGGCGTTTCTATACTGCCCACAAGCGAAACATACAACTAAATATCACTTTCAAGTAAACTGTTTTTATTTCTCCGTTAATTATTTTTTTTGCAAAAACAAATCAGACAAATTTCTTCTACCATATAAAGCGCATTCATCTACTTCGTCTTACAACATTTTCTGTTCGTAGTGTGCAACAGGATGTTGGTTAAGCATTCTAATATATATGTATATTTCCAAATTTTCTCAACATATTTTAGAACATATTGACGTAAACCTTTCGATACGGTGACCACACAATGCTACAATATCAAGCTTAGCTCTTACCAAATATTATTTCCTTCATCTGTCAAATTTAAATTTTGGCCAATCACATTCGTAGTTACAATAGAAAATAACCTATCAGAACGTTGATATCAACAACTACGAGTATTACAAATTTAATCAACTATTTTAATTGATAACTCAAATCAAGTACACTATTATATCCTTCTAGTTATGTAAAATAAATAAAAATATCAGAGACAAAAAGATCTAGTCGATTCGGTAACGTCTCTGGCAAAATGATCGGCAATCTATTCTAAAATTTTATCCTAGGAATAATCCTAACATATACAACTCGAACTTGATAAATTAGCGAATATTTACAATTTTTCTCAATTTATCTCGATTGCAATGCTCTAAAATAAGATTCGACCAAATTGGCATTAATAATTTTAGATAAAAGTACTTGTCAAATTATTAATACCAGTTTGGTCGCGTCAAATTGACAGTCGCGCGTTCTCGAAAAATTGATGACAATAGTGGACTATTTATCTATATCTTATGGTATTACCATTGAATAAAACAAAAAAAAACGATTACAGTTTAAATTACTGAAATCGCGTGTGATGCGCACTACAAATCCTAACGTTTGAGCACATTACTAGTGATATACTCTGTGTGAAGAACAAACTGATACTGGGAGCCATGAGGACTCCCAAGTGTTTATATACGGCTGTTCACAAAACTTTAAAGTTGCATTATCAATGACGTACTTCCAAATACTTTTCTTTCATAGCATATTACCAAGTTTGAGGTTGACAGTGACAGTTGACATTGACAATCGACACTGCGTTTTTTCGCTGTTAGTGCGTGTATTTTAAAGTTTCTGGCATATACAACACAACTGAACTGCATACCTGTAACGTAATACAAGTATTGTCTGGTTTAACGCGTGTACTGTGACATGCCAGTTTGTCTGCGTCAATTCTGAAGTTAAACTTGGTATGGCTTGGTTTTCACCCAATCGGTACACCTGGCAACCATGAAGACAAGTGACTTCATACTAACTGATGACGTAACTTTAAAGTTCCGCGAACAGCCGTATATGTTACCCAACGCTACAATATAAAACCGTTAACATTATACATAAATTGGCATAAAGTTCTTTCCTACTATACTATTCTTCTGTTTTACAACCTGAAAATGTATAAAAAAACTATCGGAGCCAGCAGTTTCTGGAAGAGAATAAACTACTTCAACACACTTTTTTCTGTATTACACAATATCACCAAGGTTTAGTTCAATTTGTGCACCTTTATAGGTTAAGATTTTTTGCTTTTAATTTATTGTTATGTTGTTTGTTATTTTATTTTGTTAATAAAAATGAATTACCACAAGCCTACTCTTAATCTAGGCAAATTTACTATTTTCTCCGTCCTATTTTACTATTGAAAAAACATCTACTTGACAACATACGAAACTGCAGGAATTTTCCGGTTTATTTGTATAAATCATAAATTGCACGGTTTTATTTACGAATGTTGACGATAGCAATTAATAGAATATTGACATCTCCATAGTGTCGAAGTTTCTTTAGCATCCATAGTAATGTAGACCAAATGTATTGTAAAAAGTAAAGTAAATCATTCCTATATGCGCCGTATTCGGGAACTGTTTTTAGCAAGTGCAAATTTTTTTTTGTTTTTAGTATGAATCTGTACTTATGCTGTTGCCCAATGAGCGTTTGAGCTCTTGGAAAAGCCAGTGAAATAAAATTACTTTCAATGATTAAATCTTTGTCTTATTCATTTTATTAGCTAAAAGTTAACTACATCCTCTAACACCACTTACAGGTGAAACAAAATACATGCACGATAGATTTCTATTATGGCATTTTTGAATGATTTGAAAACATCTCGAGAAACTAAATAGATATTAGCTAAATAATTATAGGTAACGGTTGCGAATGCATCCTGACAACCCCATTTATGCCGTCGCGAAATTAAAATGCGAAAGTGGTTATAAAATGAGGCATTACCGCGGGTACGTGTACAAAGTATAAAGTTAATGGGCGATAAGTAGTCGTGCCATTTCCTCCTCCTGAAATATCAAATGGATTTATGAGGGTATTCATGTTCGACAGCGTGGAACTGATCATCTCCTGTTGAAGGGGATTTCGTAGCGCACGGTCGCGTTGATCATTTAAAACCGAACGGGAATGCTCGGTCACGCTGTTCTCAATTGCAGACGCACAACTATTAAAACTAGACGGGATGTCGTTAAGGACTGTTTTACCGAAAACAAAGATGAAACTGCAAATTATGCTCAAGTATCACACCCTATTTTAAAATTAATATCAAAATGCCTAATTAAATTCTTACTGCAGTAGATATTTGTTAAAAATATGCCATTTAAAATAAATCACAAAAGAAGAATAGAACCGGATAAAGCTTGGAGAACAAAGTGTCTAAGGTTATTTCAAGTTTATTTAAAAAGAATTAAGCTCACCTTAAAGAGGAAACGGCTTTATTAGCTCAACTAAATATCCAAAATTGACAGGAAGAGTCAAATTTTGTTAGCTTCAATCAAATAAATTGATTTGAATGATTGAAAAAAAAATTTTTTCCCGTATTCTTCAGAAGGTGTCCAGTATTAAATTTGCTTTCGTTTTAATCTAGCGAAACTAGTAAGTGTGTAGCATATAGATCATCGGGGACGTTATATTCATTAATCATTAGTGTAGAATCGAAAGCAAGAAGACACTTAAATACAAGGTGGCAGTAAGGATTCTCTGACGTTCAATATATTTCTGACAATCGTTCCAATAACCTAACCCTAAACATAACTTGGTTGCTTTTTACTTGGCAATGTCCGGTAAGTAGCATAGTTGTTGACACCTCCATAGTGATTAATACCTTCCACATATTAGTACTAAATATTAAGCAGGGACTCTTGTTTTAGCTTAGGATGAATTATTATTCACCATTTGTACATACACGTAAATGATTCATGCAACGCGGGCGGCGTTGGATTTCTTGAATTCTTTGTGCCGCCTTTTTGTAACTGCTGCTAAGCTACAATATGCACGGCGATAGTACTGACTACCTGAAGGTTGCAGATCAATGACACACCACAGCTCCGAAATGTGAGCTTTTCGGCAGCGGTTAAATGTTAATTATCCGCCCACAAAAAACAAAATATGATTGAGATACATACTCCTAGGTGTTTTCTCATATTATCCCACTCCCTGAGGGGCGGCAAACTGATTTAATTGGTAATTTCCATAAGCGCCCTGGATGCATGAATCATTTATAGAAACCCCGTATGAGCATATAGCAAAGGTTTACTAGTTAAAGAAAAAACAGTGATTAATACTCGTAAATTATAAGATAACAATTGAATTTCAAAAAATTTGTTCGTACTTCGATGCAAATAGGTACAGTGAAATAAATTTCAGAATCAAATGTTGCGAAAGATAGGTCCAAAAGGCTACAACGAAAGATATAGGAGTAATTTTTTTAAATGGTAAGAGTGTTCTCAGGCCAAAATTATAAACTATGATACTGCGGACAGCATTTACCGTAATTACCGTAATCCGTAATTGTCGGAGTAGATAACCAAGAAAATTACTTCCAAACACTTGGTGATATCGCTGATAGTTATTCTAAGAGCTGACACTTTATACCTACATTAACGTAAATGTCAAGTGTTTGCTGTTTTGCTCCGCCCTACCCTTCTTATTTATGTACGAGTATATCTATCCTCTGCTTCGTTTTAGCGGTTTACAAAGAATTACGTTTTTTAGGCTCCCAACTTTCTTTCATTATTAACTCGGAAATTACATAAGCGTTTTTCCTTTTAAAACCAAACGTTGACGCCTGATGCAATTAGGATGTTTGCGGTCTGAGAATCGTTAACGCCGACAGTGTCCGAATCCGGGGCTGAGCCCTTCCCAAATCCGCCCGCTGATTATAATCTGCGGTGCTTTAATTAATTCTTCCCCACGGGCTTCAATTCAGCCACTTTATATTAATTTCCGATGGCAACGAAAGAAGGTATCAGATAAGGATTCAATTTTTCTGAGGGCCCTAAGGCAGCCATTCTTAATGGGGGGGTATAAAAACGAAAACGTGCCTATGTTTTCTGCGGTGTATCTTTAGGTGCTGCCGTGCAAAACAAAACTTTAAGTAGAAGGATATGTAAATACCACATATTTCTACTGTTTCAAGCTAAGCTACGGATTCCGGACATGTATAGTGATATAACTCAATCAGAAGGAACTGGTCCGCAGAATAAACTTCTGTTTTAATCAAGATGAAAACTTTACGAGTATTTGTTGTTGGATTCTCGTTGAAGCTAATACGCTATAATAGTGTGACGTAGAGGTAGTCCATTTGGCTACAGTACATCAAGGTCCTGGATAGAGTTGGGTCAGTCGCAAACGAACTTTTAAAAAGAACGACTTGCGAACTGCGCGAACTAGTTGTTCCAGCTCTTCATGCGTTAGGCGTGAGTGGTGTAGTCTGTAGAGGCAGTTATAGTTCTTAAATGAAATTGCAATGCTGATACAGACGTAACACGATCAGGATAATCTGAACGATTTCAATTCGTAGTGCTCTGGATATGCTAGCAGCATGACTAGTTATTCGTAAAATAGTTCAACAAAATACAAAGTACAAGACAAATAAAGAACTTGAACAAACAAACAGACAAAAATAAGAAACACATATGATTATAATAACATTTATAAAAAATGTGTGCGTTTGCAATTATAATTCAAAAACATGATTTTGTTAATTTTTAAGGCACTTAATCTGTTGCGCCTGATTTAAGACCTTATTATTTTAAATAGAAACTACCTGAATCGCCAGAGCTACCCGAACATACGGATACCATGTACACGCTAGTTGTTGTGATGTGTTGTAAATTGTACGGGTATTAAATCGTTCGCGAGCGAACTGTTGAAACGAACTAATCTTGCAGGAACTAGCTCGCGCGAACTGACTCTCTAAAAAAAACTGCCATTTCTTGTCCTGGATACAAATAAACCAAGTTTAAAAATTTTTAAGTGTTACTGTGCACGTGTGTGTAGTTGACCTTGTCCTGACCTGACCTGACCTGACCTGTCCTTCGATATACGTAGCAACCCGAAATTACAAGTTTTACATCACTTATTCGGTTTTAAAAGTCTACTAAATGATACAGAAGAATGTAAACTTACAACAACCTACTCTCTTATCTACGATGTAAACTACTCAAAAACAAACAGTAACCCTTTAAAAAAATATAATTGTGCACAGAACATTGAGCTCCCTGATGTACCGTATGAGAACTGTTTGTTTGGATCCAGGGTGTTGACGTGTAGCAGCAAAATGGCCGACATCTACGTCAGCATTAATGTAGCATACAGAGAATCGGCTGTTTACATTCTGCCGTCGTATACAGCTAAAGAAATACATTTGCTCTTATATTGAAGAACACCAAACATCCAAAAATAGCATTGCATACAAAGAGAGATTTGCACTCAAGAACATGAAATTTCAAGGATGAAATGAACCTCCTCCGAACCGACCTTCTTCCAAATGGGTAATACAGAAAAGAAATCGAGAACCCTCTAAACCAAGGTGAGACTAGAAACTCAACCAACGTTGTGCAACCTTTTGATAGCCTAACACCTTATGTAGGTTGGCCCTAAGTAACTGACTATTTTATTGTTCAAATAGTTTTCTCACAAAGATAACGTAAATTTATGTATGAAACATAATATTTTTCTTTTTCTCCTCTAGATCCTTTATATATAATTTGCTTGAGTGTGGTGAACATAGAACTGGTCCCTTAACTAACGCCATAGAAAAACGTTATGGGCATGCAGTCAAGTCGGGCGAGCTAGCATCTGAATTAGTGTCGCCGTATCGCGAAATCAACCGTCCTGGAAACAGTGACTTCAGTATTAGCCACTATTGCGCGTGGTGGAGTGAAGCGATCGTTCATTAATCTTTAAGAGGTTATAGTGGTATTCCATATATGGGAAATTTTGCTTATTTACAAACCCCCACCTTAGTCAAAAATGAGGCTCATCGCTCATTATCAATGTCCACTGTTATGTTCCGGCTGCGCAAGAGCTCTAATATTAAAATTTAAATTTTTGTACCGCATTAGAATAACTATATATAACATATAAAGCAATCCTTAGCATTAACACCATTAGTTAAAGTAGGCTCCTATCATTCGGAGTATTCTGGCAGTGCTAGAAACGACTTCCAGCAGTTTCGAGCTGTTTCCGTCTTACGGGAATGGAAGCACCGAGATTTTTCCAACCTCATCTACATTCAGCTACGGACCGCATGACTTCGTTCTTAATAAGGTTTGATATTCTGTATGAAAGATGTTGCTATTATAAATCAGTACAAACCCTTGCCATCTCGGATTGGATGAAATAAAATAACTACAGAAGGCAGTATTTTACTTGTTCAGTATAACTGAAGGAAATCATTGTTTTTTGATGGAAATGAAGGACGCTGAAGAAATGTCTTCCGTACAAAAACGTATCTATATATACATATACTATGTAGGTATATATAACACCCAACACCGTGAAGGAACGAGGAAGTAATGCTTTGTATTCGTATTAACTGTCTTACCAGCTTAGGGGCTCGCCGTTGGCTGAGGGTGGTCGGGCATTTTGAAAACTATAACGTGTTGTTTCGTTTAGAATTCGATGTATTTTTCAAGTGATTTGATTAGTTATGCGAAATAAAGTTCAGTTTTTGCAAACCGTAATGAACTATTTTATTCCGCCAAACCTACAACCGGCGATACACACTGACGGCATCACAGGATGTGGTATAAGGGTCACTCATGTACAGGTTTAGTCGCTTGATGCAAACGGATAAAGGAAAATTCACAACATATACAATAACAAGTTAATAAAATTATTGTACTTGCAATGTTACAACCAACCCGCCAAAAATTAAAACTACAAGTAGTGTATTTTTATAGCTTTTGCTGAAGGAAATGATAAAGGTCTTATAAGAGACCCTTAAAGTCATAACTTACTTATGAGCTGTATTATTTGTAGGGCATTCCGTAATGCCCAATTTCATTTTCAGTCTTTGTTGTTGCAGCAAATACTCTCCTGATGAGAAGTTCACTGGGTGTTTGGGCGAAAAATTTGTGTTACAATCATACCTTTTTGTAACACTAGAAATAGTCGGGGAGTACTAGGAATTAGTAGACACAAGAATCAAAGCGAGATGCCGCACAAGAAAACCAAAGCTTCACTGCACTCACCCGAAGCGGGCGCTCGCAATTTCCATACCTGAAATATGCATAAGCCGTAATAAGCAAACGAATAGTGGAGTAAAATACCGAGAAGTGTCAATACATCAAGTTAACGAAGGGTTTCCCGGTCTATCTTTCCGTAGAAGACGACCCGCGTTCGTAATATAAATTGTGTCTGCCCTGAAGAAATGAATGGGGAGATTCCGTGAGCCGACGAATACAATCAAGGGTTCTGCATTTATTAATAATTTTCACTTCCCAGAGTGTTGGTGCTGCCTCTGTGAACGCTCTGTCTAAATAAGTGGATGGGCGGTTGGAAATTGCGGGCACGCGGCATTGTTAAACACTCTTATTGGAAAATTTCTTTTTACTCCAATATTATTCCATTCATAATTATGCATATAAGTAGTAGTATACGCAAGTAATTTTATTTACAAAATTAAACTCTTAAGCACACCCGCACTTCCATTTAGTGTTCCGACAAACATTAAAAGTCAGAAATAGATAGAAACTTAGCCTACTATTCATTCTCTATGTTGCACATTTTCGCACAAAACGTTATTGACCTCTTCAGTCGGTCAAAAATATGAACAAATGTCCAACAATAATAAAATAGTATACACATATGCAACATATAAAAAGGAATCATCCACCATGTTAACAGGTCCTTATTGACATCCTAAATTATACCCTAGAAATTAATTATCGTCCCATATATAATATAAAAAGACATTTTTTACTAAATGGGCGTTTGGTTTATAGTTTTTCAAGAATCATGGCTTTCGAGGTTATCACGAAGAAATTGTGCTATCGTCGTGTTTGGTTCTTAAAAACAGTGACAGCTCCCATACAAAATCAAATAATCGTGACGCAATGTTAAAGGAAGAACTTTCGTCGAAGGCCGAAATCCACTTATTCCGTGGGACTGCCTAATATTTAACATTACATCCTTTTACACAGAATATTAAAGCTCAATGGCTTTATAAGTTTTATAACAGCAACTAATTGATTACGCATGTGCAAAAGTTAACCACTCCCGATTGAATATAATTTTTCTTGCTGCAGAGATTACAAAAGCAAACTACTATAATTTGGTAGATTACTCTTTCTTGTTTTCTTTTTTATTGCTGTTCAACAAAGACAACGAATCCTTATCACTATAAATATACATGTTATTAGATAAAAGAACTTGACTGTACAAACCTTACAGCAGGAAAATGTGGTTTTGCTCATTTATTAAGGTAAGATCTGAACTTGAAGCTGACCAACGTCCACTCGAAGTTTCGTTATAAATGCTTTCCGCTTCGCTGGAAGTAATTGAATTTCAATAATCCCTTGTCATGCTATTTTAGTATTCTAAACTTTTGAGAGACTTACCGTCGCCAGCACTTAAAAAGAAACTAAAAAATAGAACAAAGAAACGATTTCGCTTTATAAGATACTAGCGTGCCACCCGGCCTCGCACGGAATAGTAGAGCATATTCTTCCTCCAACCAATACCTACCCCGTCGACATCTCCATTCGCTCCAAACAGTGGGCGACAGCGGAAGGCGCGGCGTGGCGCTGAGGTGATCGATCAAGCGAGTCCCGTCATCGGTGTAAGAAATGCCGCTTGAATTTAATTTTCGCGGGTGTTACTTTGTTTGCGATAACTCCTATGATATTCATTTAAATTATATACTGTAAGGAGATTATAATAATGTGCATAAAATGCTTGAGGTAAATAACGCATTTAAATTGATTAGGATTAATACTGAATCCGTCTAAATAACGTTGAAATTACAGCATTGTACGTGACCCAGCTTTCTTTAGCAAATAGAATGGAGGGTATTAGTAGGAGTGTTCCTTTAAAAGATAGATATATGCCCATGACGGACTTGTTTTGTATAGTTCTATAGAAAGACGAATATCCCCCAGCCAATGCATTTGTTGTTATAATTTTCACAGAGATTAGGCAGCGGTTTTCGATATAAGTCTGCCCAAATCGGCTTGACATTTTTCGATACTTCGAACCAATTTTGTTATATTTCCAACCAAGTTTACACAAAGACTTTGACAAATTATATGCCTGAAACTTTCTTCGTGAATCACTCCTATTGGGGAGTTGTTGAAAACAGCATGAAACTCCGTTCAGTAGTTTTTGAGTTTATCGTGAACAGACAGACGCGGCGGAGGACTATTATTATTTATAAATACCATGAGTCCCCAGAAATAATACGCCTGGAAACTAAGGCTATGATGTAGTAGTTCTAATAGGGATAAAACCAGAAACTGTAACATAGGAACTAGAGGCTTAAGGTCCAATTATTTATATTACTAAAATTCCTCGTTCGAAGCGCACTGAAATTATACCTGAAACTCAGTTTCTGACTGCTACGAATTATTGAATACACAATTTCGTAACCGTTGCCCTGACTGCCTATTCCGCCTGGGAAGACGCACCTGAGACCCAGGATTTATGTAAGTGCACTTACGTTATTGATTTCGGAGTCGTTAGTGTACTCTTTCTTATTTGTGTTGACAGGGGAGCGTAATGGCCAAGGAGTAACTTTGCGAGGTGTATGCAATAAGATTCTATTAGGACAACGACTATAACTGGCGCCTAGTAGACATATGGTCGAGGTAACAAAAGTAAGGGTTAGGGGCAAAGCAAACGTCAAGACATATGAGGCTACCAACATGCTCAGATTACAGAATGGCTATAAAGTTATGCTTGAGGCAAAAGTAAATTGGAATAAACTAAATTGTAAAACAGTAAAATGACACATTGTTTTAGATAAGGCAATTTTGCACCTAGTCTAAAGGTGGCTGTTTTTGGTACATCTAACCATGCATTCATCGGCTGAGATCTAGATAAATACTAATATACATTTATCCAAGAACTTTCTTTAACATTTGTCGTTTATATTTAAAAAATTTATGCAAGGTGTTTATCACATCTAACAAGATTTTTTCGGATCCAGGCCTTACAACATGAATATCGACATACTTTTATTTGACTAGGAATCAAACCCTTTGAAACTGATTTAAAATCGCTTTACATCCCTTCAAAACGATATACTTTCGTTGCTAATAAGAAATCCGTACCAGAAACTGCAATGGCGACCAATGTATATTTTATTGACATAACAGAAAGAGAAAGCGCAGATTTCATTGTGACCTCTGCAAAAGTTTTGTCATTAATAACTCTCCAAGTAAATATTTATGGTAAATCGCCGAATCTGGCAACTACCTGTCAGTGCACTTTCAGCTTTTCAGCAGTTACAAGTGATAGAAGCTATCGCGTCAGAAATCACGCAACCTAATGGCGCGCCGCCGCTGCCGACATTCAAACCGACCGAATTTTCTGGTTTAGTAATAATTTATTTTGAGGTAACACGCTACGATAGAAAGCGAAAAAACGTATTTTTATCTTAACGTGTACCAGACAGTTACATTGTAACACTTCTGGAAAATTGGAAAACAGCTAATTGTATTGGTAAAAAATACTATTATGTTTACAAAAACCACATACGGGAGTCGGTCGATTTTTCTATCACCATTAGCAT
>QCXZ01000003.1:41489572-41501831 GCA_025024175.1 Rhyzopertha dominica | reverse complement strand
AATATCTAAGTCTTCTCGCTGTAGATATACCTACCGATAAGTCAAAAAAGTCGCAGTTTTATAACTATTTTATTAAATGAAAAAAAAGATTAAAAAAAGCCGGTAACACATCTGAAAGAAATGCGAAAGGGGGAGTCTTGTAGTCGTAAACATTCAAACCAAATCACAGCTGAAGCAACAACATGCTACATACTGCAATAATCTAAAACATGACGTGAACTTGTAAAAGACTGGACGTGAAGAGTGCTAAAATTTTTTAGAACATGAATGGAAAATTCTGGATGATTCACCTACATTCTACTACATATGATTACTGCAACCGAAAGTAATGCCAAAGAGGGAATAATCTTGTCGTTGGAGACAGTCAAAGCAAAGCAGAGCTGTAGCAAAAATATGCCACATTACTGCAAAAATTTCAAACTCGAGCATTAAAATCTACCTCGTAACTATTGCATCTCGTACAATATTACAACTTATCAAATGCCATACGCGATTTTCCTATATTTGAATTCGTTCGAACAATATTATTTACTTTCGATAATGTTTAAGAGACTATATTCAATATATATTTATCGTAGTATGCAAAGGTACTGCAAATTAAAGCAACAAATTGCTGCGTTTGTATTATTTCGTGGCACATATTAAGCTTTCGTTCTGGCGTTTATACATATACTATGCATACTGCTTTAGAAAGACGAGCGTTTTAATACCATCGCTTTGGAAATGCAAAGTGTTATGTTATGATGCAGATCGTGTGTCGGTTGAAGCCTGGGTCAGAATAATTCAGGCAAATCTTTAAATCTATGCTCCATATGTATTGGGACAAAATGAATTTGTAATTCTAAGATGCCTGTTAATTTCTTTTTGGGCACTAATACAGATTACCAATTACAATTTATAATTAATTTATTTCGGGCATTTTGTCAAATATCTCAAAGTTTTGACATTATTTATATTTATAACTGTAAGGGAAATCAAATATTATTGTTTTTAAATTACAAGATTGATTGTTGCGTTTCAATAATAAAACGAGCTGCAGCAAAATGGTTTAACGAAAATTTCACAAAAAATTATCTTGTAGAACACTTCACACATATAAAGTATAAGCTTAATAATCTCGCACACTTTTAGAACGTAAAGGCCCCAAACAACAATGATGATGATGTTCATCCCAAGAAAGCAGGATGCATCCAGATAACGTTTGAACCCCGTTCAGTAATTGGAAAGGCTGACGGGATGACTGACAGCCTATCCATCATTTACCTAGTTTCATCACGAGATAATAGTTTAATTGACTTGACTTGCACTGAGTTCAGTGCGCTATTGTCTTAATTTCGATACGCACCGCTTTGTTCAACCGACCCCCATCCTTTTGAGCTCATGGTGAGATCAGATACGCGTCGGCATAATCAAAAGTGTTTTGCTTATATAGTAATTAGGAACTTACGCCTTTTCAGCAACTGCAGTCGTCTGTGTCCTGCAAGAAAGAATTCTCTGTGTTGTTATCAGTGCGTACCTAGGTAGCTTAGTACATGTATCTTAACAATAATGACCTAAAAGGTTATTAAAGGCATCATCCTTTTGCCAGTCACTGGCTAACAAAGTTAGGTTACGCTAGCTGTGAGTTTTGTAATAATAAATCGATAATTAAATCTTGGACTGCTGTTTCAGAGGAGCTCATAATATTTCGTAATATTAATTTTCATTGGAAATAATTAAATAAACTAGAAGCGCTTGCTAGAGTTGTTCACGCTCATTAATTCTGTACACACGCTATCTAGTTGTTTTTCTTCTCTGCAGTAGTGAAGTGAGGTTGAGTGCAGGTTTACACAGTTTTTTTGGTGTCCATGTTTTATAAAATTGAGTAAGGGGTATACAGTCGTTATTTTAGTGAACATGAACATGATTTATAAGTTTGTTTAGTTTTTAGTAGCCCACAGTATTCGTCCAACTCCAACTAACGGAACTGAACTGTAGTTAAACAACATATATCCCATTATGCTGCAATAAATTCATACTAATTAAGAATCTGCATTCCGTTTATACTCCCGTTTATTCAGCTGCCACTGGCTTTGTCTTCGGATGTTTAATTGCTACACAAACAACCTCTTTCCTCCAAACTACCGCAGATTTGTCATTTTCCTGCATTATGCTCCGAGTTGAACCAACCGACATTGTTGATTGCTCCGTTAAACGGTCTCATCTGGCTGATGCATTCCGGTTTATCATTCAGCCACGTTGATTCGGCGTCAGCGGTGTATTTTGTGCAGATGTGGCAATGGATCCGCCTGAACAGAAACGCCTAATCGCCCCCGTGGGAAATATATTGGATGCTTTAGTCAGAAGTTTAATTATTAAACCGGATATCAATATTTCAGACTTAAACGCCATACGGCTCTAAAGCTGTTTTGTTCGGAAATGGAAAATCGATGCGTAGGTGGGCTTATTGCGATAATTACAGCCACATTCCGCGTATAGTAATTGATAGTTAATTCCTAGATTACCTACATATATGCACGCGTTTTATGTGAGTGTTTAATTGCAGGTATAAATATATGTTGTTACTGCGTCGGGAATATGGCTAATTTGAGTTATTTCCACAAAAAGTAAGTTTTTAACGTACACAGATAGGTATAACTGATATGGAAGATCATAATCCAGTTACAGGGACAGGAAAAAGATGTTTCAGTTCAAATATTTATTACAATATATAAACTAACAAACGATCGGAACAAAATAAACACAAGTGGTAAATTTCAACGAATAAAACAAGCCGTATGGGTTTTCTTATATGATTTGTAATGATAAGCTTTCGAGTGACATTAAAAAAAGATCTTGAGAACGGAACGGTGTAAAAAATGTAAAAACCTCCAAACCTAGAATAATAATAATAATAATAATAATAATGATGATAATAATAATAATAATAATAATTAATAATAATAATAGTAATAATAATTTCTAAGAATTATAGTTTAGTTAACGCTCAAAATGCATTTAAAACATACATAATAACTTACACCGAAGAAGCCACCAATTTTAGAATTTGCCCAGAAAAGTTTATTCGCCCATTAAAATTTTCAGCGAAGTTCGCTGCATTGTGATCTTTGTTTCTTTTTACAAAATAACAGTTCCACTATGAAGTATATGCAGCGAATGGTTAGATTAGATTTTTGCCTTTTGTGAGTAAATAATTTACAAATTAAACAGGTAAATTATGTAATAACTTATTTATTAATAACTTATGAATGTTCGCCAACGTATCATAAAAAGTTAATAAGCAAAGACAGCAAAATAATTAATTTCGAATAAAATTAAGCTTAGCAACATAGATTACCCTCAAAATAAAATATTACTATTCCGTAACATAGTTGGTAACTCTATATTAGTACGATCCTCTCGTATAGTATCAAGCAACGATCTATGAAACTGACTTATGCAGAGGGTTTTACAGCTAAATGGTCGGGCGCCGTAAACTATTGTATTGTAAATGAGGGTTTTTATAGCCTTATGGTCGGTCGTCCTAAACTATTGCGATTAGTGGGACGCTTCAAAGTTCCTAAATGGGCCGTATTCAAAAAAATCTTATTGGCTAAAATTTTAACTTTTCGGCTATAAATTTTTGAAACTTGTTAGTTGTGATAACTTAGCAATCAATAAAACATAGAAGCTTCTATAACAAATTTTATTTAATGCAAACCTGATGCTAACTGGCGCGACCCGCGATCTATGCTTATGTGATACTTTATTGGGTTTCAATTTTCCGATGTATAAAATAAAAGCCTTTGCATGTCATAACGAATTTATACAAGTTTAATATAAAAACATACAAATTAGCAAGTGAAAATTATTTACATTTGTTAGAAAAAATTTACAATAGTGCACAATAAAATTTATACACGGTATCGATTATGTTCATTACAGCTTGTTAATAAGCATATTACAAGAGTCACAAACTAAAAAAAATACTCACTATCACTTTCACTGCTAAAATCACGATTAACTTCTATTATTAATTCTTGTACATGATTCGCTCTGGAAATTCTCCATGCATCGACACTTGTCATTTCAGCTTCGTGTCTAATTTTTAGCAGCATTTCATTGTTAAATTTTTTCAGCGGTGTTCTGTCGTCGAATTCTTTGTTTCAACTGCCCCCATATCATTTCAATGAGGMTGAAAATGCAATGATATGGGGGTAATCGTAGAATGGTGTGTCCACATTCAGAAGCGAGKACGTTCCGATTTCTTCTTAMTTAAAAAAATATACAGGTCGAAACTACGTTTATGACCCTCCGGATTAAAAGAAAATTTTAACCTGTGAAGAAACAGGACAGAGGACGATTGCACACCGCGATCAAAAATTAGAAAGTGTGGGCTATCGCATTGAAATTGTAATGTTTACCATTCATGGTTATAACCTCCTGAGTCCTGAGAATACATTTATAGTAATATGATGTTAATATTTGGAAGTTTTGTTTCTTTTGGTACAAAAACATCACTGAATTTTTTTGAAAATTTTTATTTACCCAAAAGTACAAAAAAAAATATGTCCAATAAATTGGACATTAGGACGAAATCATTCCTAATTATTACGCAAATGAAAACTTCTAAAACAATTATTACTGCCCGTTAGACACAAAAATAGGTCACATTTTTCGCAATAAAATTTTGTTTTTAATTTGCAACCTGGATTTTTACATCTCACAGCATTTTTGAGATTACTTGCCACAATTGGCAGATGTAGAATCTTCTCTTTTCTTCCAGACGGGGGCCGGGTTGGGGTTCTTGAACCAAACGGGGAGAGATTGCTTCTAGTTACCATTAAGGGTAATCTATTTTCACCAGCAGTTTCAGTGTTAGCTTCTTCAAGTAAAGAATTGACGTAAGAAATTTTAAAATCTAGGAATTTCAAAATGTCTGCAGATTTGTCCCCTAATTTTGTTCGATCGCCTCTGTACAAAATCCACGAGTTAGCCACTCCTAAGTCAATTAAATGGAGAATAGATTTAACGGTCCATTTTTTAGTTCTTGTTGTACTGATGCGATAGTAACTAATCATTCTGTCAATTAAATCAATTCCTCCCATGCAGGAGTTGTATTTGTTCACAATATTTGGTCTTGGAATTACTATGTACTTTGACTCTTTTTTAGACCAGCGCTTACACTGGTCTTGAGGTTCTACCTGTAAGCCTGTAGAAGCAAGCAGGACATTTTTCATATCATACCACTGCACCACCGAAATTTTACCATCTGCTCTAACTGACATTTCAGAGGAACCTCGTCCAAGTCTTGCCATTGTCTTTTCAGATGTTAACTGCACACTCCTAGGAATTCTTGACTTCATTATCGTACCAGTGACCGTGATCTTTTTCTCAAACATGTGTTCCAGTAGTGGTATTGTAGTGAAATACCTGTCAATGAAAATATGTGTACCTTCCTTTAAGGTTTCAGATAATCTGATGACGGCTGAAGGGCCAATCCCTAGGTTTTTTGATTTTTCATTTAAAAATGTATCTTTTCCTTGATAAATTTCAAAGTCGAGTACTAGCCCGTCAGGAGTAGCACAAACAAAATTTTTTAGGCCCTCGGGGTTTGGCTTACCTCTGACAAATTGTTTCAATCTGCAAACGCCAGTGAAGGGAATCATTTGTTCGTCGATAGCGACCTCTGAAAACCTTGGTAACATCAAACATCCCTTTCGGATCCGATTAATCAGAGGGCGAATTTTGTACAAACGATCAGATGATTTTTCTTGCAATGTTACGTTATTATCGATAACAACTTTTAAATTAGTCCGGATTAGAAAAAATCTATCCCTAGTCATTGC
Organism: Rhyzopertha dominica; assembly: GCA_025024175.1. Lineage (NCBI taxonomy): Eukaryota > Metazoa > Arthropoda > Insecta > Coleoptera > Bostrichidae > Rhyzopertha > Rhyzopertha dominica. The sequence continues at coordinate 41,496,003 of QCXZ01000003.1, read as the reverse complement.
AGTAGCGATGACATTAACTTTTGTAGTTTTTGCCCAGTACATTCTGACTTGGGGTATTTCAAACAAGACATGAGTATGGAAATGGCAAAAAACTTTTTAATTTCAGGTAATGTTAAATTCATTGGTTTTCCTTTTTCTTCTAAAAATTTTACATTAGTACAGTCGCAAATATTTTGGAAAATTTCTTCATCCAAATACATTTTTATGTAAGCTAGAACATTCCACTCTCGTCGTTCTTCGATATCTTTAAAATCTTCTCGAAATTCGAAATTTGGAGGAATAAAGTTTTCCGATTTTTTCCACTTTAATCGGTCAGTAGCAAGTATCCGTTCGGCAAGTAATCTTCCTCGAACTACACTGAGAGGCTCGTCATCGGAATCTTCTTCATCTAAAAATTCACCAGGGGCATCTTCTGTTTCTTCAAGGTCTTGTTGAAGTTCAGGAATGTCAAAACCACCCTCATCGCCAGATGAATCATCAATTTCAAGATCGGAGCAATCGGCATCAAAAAGTTGATAAATTTTATCATCGTCTTCTCCAGGGTGAAGATATTTTTTTGATCCAAAAATTGCTAAAAAGAAAATCACATCTCGGTAAAAATGTTGGAGTACGTCCTACTGTCCAACTAAATGGACAGCGTACCATAACCTTTTTATTAAGTTTAATAACTTAGGTTATGAACTAAAAACATTCTAGACCTATTCTTAAACTATTTCCTAGTAGTTTAAAACAAAAATAAAAGAAATATATGCATAAAATTGGTACTTACTGTCAATTGTTGCACGACGAAACGATGACATTGTTAACACGTTTATTATGAAGCACTCAATACCGCAATACAACATGACCTTGCACCAAATTCGCTCACAACGCATGCGCTCGTATGTCCAATACGTTGGACCGAGGGTTTCGCTGCCGGAAATCCAGTACATATTTAGAAAAACCGTAAAACTGAGATGTCCAACATATTGGACATCGGGACTCAGGAGGATAAAAATAGATACTACTCATTAAATTAGGAAAGAATACGATTTAGTTATACATTAAAAGCTATTAGATGAGAAATATTTGTTGTTCAAATAATAATACCAAATAATGCTCATTGATTTATGTGTACGGGAAAAAAATTCTAAAAAAGCGTAAACACAATTTTTGGATACGGTCGAGTCCGCTACAAAACAGTGAAACGTGCCGAACCCGTCTGTTATTTACGACAGCTTCAGGTAATACTTGTAAACCATTGTGAGCGGTAATCGGCTGTTCGTATAATGAGTCTCATAGATCGTTGCTTGATACTAGATACTTTAATAATGATTCTTGTTGTATTACCTTTGAATTTATCCTTTCAAGTATTTCGTAAAGACACTGTCCTAAATATAAACTGAAAGGCGAACTTTAATTGTCAAGAGTCTAAATAAAAATTAGTAAGATGGAGCAGCCAAAATTTTGTTGAAATTGGAAAGGATCGATACTGTTTCACGTGAATAAATCCCACATAATTTTTAATGAACATTATTGTGCTGATTTAACACTTTCCCATTGTTGCAGTATTGTTGCAGTCTAAAACAGAATTTCCGAAACCACCCTTATTTCATTTTCATTTAAACATATTGGTATCGGTCCCTTTGTGGTATGTTCTAGTATTTAATTATTAACTTTAGTGCCAACAATGCGAGGTAAACACATCCAAAGCAGTTAACTTTGTTAGATGTACCATTTCTCAAAATTTGCTACTAAGCTACTCATTCAGTTAATTAACAAAATGACACTAAACTCCTATGAAGTGAGGTAGAAGAATGAATGAATCTCTCAGATAGTTATTAGTGACAGGCAGGCTTTCCTAAAATATACAACGCAAAGGATTCATTTTCAACACGAGTTGATGCTGTCAAATTATCTGTATTTAATGCGTACACCCTTCTATTATATAACTTTATAAAATATAAACCATATGAGATCTGCAGTGATACCTGTATCTATAAATTTTAAAACTAATTGAAGCCAGTAACATTATGAATTGTAATAAACGCTTTCTAGTCGTGCCTGGTTTGGTAGTTGATAATAGGTTTGAAATGCTTTGCCTTGACTATTATATCTAACATAAGTTGAGTGTATTTTGAGCAATAAAAAGCAGATAACAACAAATGTGTGATCATACTAAAGAGTAGAATGCAGAGCTCTAAATTAAGTTATTTATTAAAAATATATACCTAAAGTTGCAATATTTTCGCTTGCAACCTTTCTATAACTTTTATCCGATGCTCAGTTCATATTCTCAATGCTTCCGCGTTTAGCCTTCCGTCTGGGTGGATTAATTAATCATTTCCGCCGGCTAGAACTTGGATTTAATTAAACCCAGAAGTAGCTTGTTCATGATGGAGAATATAGCAGTGCGCCACTTCAAACGTCTCTGCAAATATGATGCAAACGGTGCACTGTATAAGGCTACTAAACTATTATGTCTGCCCGTCATAAAAGCATGACTGCACGTTAGGTCCGACTTCAATATCCCTTCCTCATTATGAAATCTATTCAAGTGCAGTCAAGTGAAAGGTTAACTCGAGCTGAGATGGAAATATTTGATAGATTTGCGGAATGTGAACACAAAACATTGGCGTCCTCTGTTGCGATTGTAAATGCTTGGATACGAAACTAGAAACACTAAAGTTATTCACCAAATCTTCGGGAAAAGTGGGACAAATACATTTTAGTTTCACTTAATTTTTTTTTATGCAAAAGAAGTGAAAACCAGTCATTTTAGATCCCTTCATTTTAGCTTTGGCTTTAGTTTTCATCCAAGGTAATAAGGAAAAGAAGACCAATTAATACAGAACCGGCCAAAGACAATCTTGTAGGAATTACGCAAACATTGTATTTGAAAAAAAAAACACAAATATGTTTTACTTTATTCATAATTATCTATACCCCTAAATGTTGAAGTTCAGTTTTACTGGTCATTTGCATTTTTTCACATTACAACCCAATACTTGAAACTACCCTAAATTGCAAAATTACATGCATTACATGAGTGACAATGCGATAACGGTATCTGTTAGCTTGAGATGATACTTATGAGCTTATAATAATAAGCGGGAAATTAGATCTACTCTGCAGTTTGTTGGCGGTGCAAACAGCACAGCATAGACAATACATTTTAATGATACTAATGTCTTGCCGTGGCAAGTTTCAAACCCTGCATTTGTACGGTTTTAAGTACAAATATGAACAGCCAAAGTTGGCATAAGATACGGGAATGATACAAGTCGTGGAAAATAATAACAATCAGTAAAACAATTAGGTCTGCACCTTTGCTTTAGTATTTGTTCCTTTACTCATCCTAGACTACATCATATTCAATTAGCTCGTTTATTTTCTGAAATATACGCACCCGGCATTAGTCAACTTTACCCAACAGCCATGAAGAATGCGTAGTCCGATAAACCTATTCTACGACACATTTATTCCAATTTTTCAACCATCTGTCATAACGCCTTTCAAGCTGTGAGCTATGCTTCGAACCCGGCCGGGACTCAGTTCTTTGGAGCCTGCTGTTCTATCAAAACCATATACGTATTAAACTCTATACCGATAATTTCCGCTGCGAAGTGAAACCCACCTTATTTGTCTATTATTTTCTCTCTCGTCTTCTTAGAACAATATACGCATGCGTCATCTGTGTCATCTGTTGTCAACTGTCGAACTATCGTAACCTCGAAAAGAGTACTTGTGGTTTTCCACGTGTTTTTCCTGTGAATCTTGTATCGTTTGTTGATGTTATTGCTTGATTGTGGATATATTCAGTTCGTGAATTTAGTGCATTCCAGTACATTTGTCGTTTTAAGTGTTAACTTATTTGTAGCGCTAAGCTTTAAGCATGCACTTTATATATTCATCCGGACGCTAGAGACAACAAATCAATTTTTTCTCTCTCTCTCTCTGAATGCTTGGCTTGCTCTAAATACATTGCAGGGATAGATAGTTATCGGTATAGAGTTTAATACGTATATGGTCGAACGCTCGTATTGGTGACCACCTTCGCTAGCCTATCTGCGAGTTGTCTATCCTTGAGCTTAAGTCGGAAAGATGGGTGACAATACACAGCGTGGCGCAACTCGCCCAGCCAGCAGCACGCCGCAACACTCATCCTTTCCAATCGAGACCCTCCTCTCTGCGAATAGGGGTACTATGGCGACCCTTATATATACACAATAGCACGCTTTAAACTGAGATCCATTAGCTCAGTGGTACAGGGTCAGCGTCGGAAGCGTCGAAACTGTGGGTTGAACTCGGCCGACGCTCACAACTTTTTACAAATACTTTTCGAACGTTCGACTGGTCACTGTTTCCGATTAAAATAATTGCATTACTAGAAGATTTCATCCCTTTTAACTGTCAATACAAAAAAGAGAATTATATTTTTCCCTATGGCGCGAGAGAGAGAAGGAGAGGTTTTAGTTTAGTAATTGGTAAGTACCGGTGCTTTCGGGGCCTTGACAGCTACCAGTTTCTGGTGTATAGCGGAACTAAATCATCAATAACATAGATGGAACTATCAGAAGTCGCAACGGTTATCGGTACCTATCGGTAAATAAATAATAATAAATACAGGGTGGGGCAGGGAATTATGCTCAAGTCCACCAGCACATTACAAAAAGAATAAATGTTTTGGCCAGTTGTAAAAATAATGTGGATGCAGGAGCAACGCGCTTTTCCTGTCAAAATGTACTTTTCCCAAAACAGATCCATTGTCGAGGTACAGCGTACGATGCGTACTCATTATTCTATTCTACCTTCTGCGGTGCGACCCCGCATATGGGCGGGGCGGTGCACTTAGACCTTTCGATCTATTGTACCCGCAGCGTAGCTTAGAAAGTAGTTTAGTATCTCTTCCCAAGGTAACGTGTAAAGACCTTCAGTCTCAATAAATTGAAACCCAAATTCTCTACAAGTGCTACTCTACACTACAACCATATTATATAGCTGTTTATTGAGCCGGCAGTTGTCCAGTAAGGACTCACCATCTCGGCCCTTAGTCTGCTTTCTGGAATAGCGATGGCAAGATTGCGGTCCAAAGTAAGGTGCGGACGCCGCCCTTTTCGCTAAACCTATCGGCCTTTGATTGTCTGCGTGAGCAGGCACCCAAAACAAATTAACCCGATTGTGTTGGGCCAACCTCTTTAATGTGTTACGACAGTCGAGTAGAAGGCCGGAGCGGCACTCTAACACAGGTAAGCGCTCAAAGTGCCGCCTGGCTTATCGCAGCAAATTGTAAGATATTGCCATCCAGAACACCCTCTACTAAGGTTCTCATGAGCACATGCCAGAATTGCATAAAATTTCCGCTTGGAATACGTTAGGGTACTCGCCGAGTGACAAACTGAGTTGCACCCTCGGAGATGTACCACATACTCCTGCGCCTGTGCCTGTGTCTGTTTTAGACCTATCCGTGTACCAGATGAGTCCTTGTGGTACAAGCATGTTTTCACCATTTAGAAACCGCTCCTCCTTATCGAGGGTATTGACTCTGTATGGTGTATCAAAACACATAGTCGTGTTAATCCTATCTCGTCATTGAGAGAATAGCTTGATCTCCGTTTGGCACAGAGAGCGCCATACGGTACCTTCCTCCCCGAGAATTCCAGTTACCTAGCCAGATAGTCGTTGAATTTGTCCTGACGCCGTCCTGATACTGTGTTTCGCAGTAGAGGGCCACCATACCATGGCGGCGTAAGTGATAAGAGGTGTCACGACAGTTGTGTACAGCCTGTACGCGACCTGTGGTTGAAGTCCCCAACTGTTTCCCCAAAGACGTCTTGCACACCACGAAGTGGTTTCACGTGCTTTTGGACTATTTCGGTTAACATGATCCGTCCAAGCCAGTTGGAATCCAGGGTTACACCTAAATACCTCACCGTTGGTACCGGCTTTAATGTTACGTTTTGCAAAGGCCATCGAATAGATCCCTGCCTGGGTTTATTTGTGAAGATAGAGAGTTCCATCTTTGTCGGATTAACCGGTAAGCCTCTTTGTTCACACCATCTGCTGGTCCCGTTTAGAGCAATTTCCATCAGCTCTGAAACCGGCTCCAGAAATTTACCTAAAATAACAATGCACAGGTCATCTGCATAGGCCTGCGCAAAGTATCCATTTTTGTTAAGGTCAACAGGGAGAGTGTCCACGAGAAGAGACCACAAGAGGGGAGATAATACCCCTTTTCGCTGACAGCCTCGCATAGTGGACGACTCCACCCTAGTTTCCCCCAAGGTTAGCTCTAAACGACGGCAGCAGAGCATCGACTCGATCTATTTTACAATGGCTCGATTAGCGCCCCTGCTTACCACCGCAGAACAAAGAGCATCAATTGAAGGATTGTTAAGACTCCCTCAATATCCAGAAAGGCAGCTAGAGCACATTCCTTTCTGGATAGCACA
>QCXZ01000003.1:41468631-41489472 GCA_025024175.1 Rhyzopertha dominica | reverse complement strand
GCAAGAGCCTTTTTTAATTAAAAGTGTAATTTCTTTATTATTGTCACATCGTCACTTATTTTTTTATGAAAGTCGGAATATACGTAATATCGTTTGTAGATTGGGGGTTACAAATTTCTATTTGTGATTTATTAACAACCTTATTGAGCAAGTTGGTGACAAATTGTACCTGTATAACGTGAAATAAATATTTATGTTTATTTTATTAATGTCGTTCTTATTACTAATACATACTGTTGTTTAAGTTCTGTTTTCTACTTTTCTGTTAATGGGACCATAGGCTTATTAAGTAGATACTTTTTTAATCTGGTTATGATCCACTCAGCTGTCCAAACGCAATAGTTCGGTTACGATCTTTAAGCATCTATATACATATATATGTACATCTTTATCATTTAAAAACTGAGGGTTTATTTTTATTTCTTAAAACACATAGAAATTTACTTCACTCCTTTTCCAGTCCAAAGAAAACTGCCTACTTAACTATAAAAGTATACGATTTTAATAAAAAAAAAAACTTGAGGCAATATTTGCGCTAATGTGCTTGTTATATGGTATATAGGGTAAGTAATTAATATTTTAAAACAAGTCAAAAAAGTTCATATAACTTGTTCGTTTTTTAAACTACAGATAGCCTAAACGCAACAAAATAAAATGTATCATTCTAATTGTTGATGAATAATAGCTTTAGGACTAACTCCTTGTAGGACTAAGTTGGTCACGTGACTACGCAATTTTGCTTACGCGCCATGGCCTGTCTTTCTCGTTGGCCTCGGGTTTACAAGTATTACCTGAAGCTGTCGTAAATAACAGACGGGTTCGTCACGTTCCATTGTTTTTGCAGCGGAGTGGACCGTATCCAAAAATTGTGTTTAGGCTTTTTTAGAATTATTTTCCATACTCATAAATCAATGAGAATCATTTGGTATTATTATTTGAACTACAAATATTTCTCATCTAATAGCTTTTAATGTATGACTAAATCGTATTCTTTCCTAATTTAATTAGTATCTATTTTTATAACTATGAATGGTAAACATTCCAATTTCAATGCGGCAGTCCATACTTTCTAATTTTTGATAGCGGTGTGCAGTCGACCTCTGCCCTGTTTCTTCACAGGTTAAAATTTTCTTTTAATCCGCAGAGTCATAAACGTACCTGTATATTTTTTTTGGAAATAAAAAGAATTCGGAACTATTCTACTCCTACTATAAACACTGGTCAAACAGATTATTGCTGATTTTAAAACGATTATCATTCTGATATGAATGCGGAAGTGTTTGAAAATTGGTTCAAAAACATTTTATTGCCCAAATTGTCACCAAACAGCGTCACAGTAATGGACAACGCTAGTTACTATTCGGAGCAACTGGATAAAATTCCAAATTAAAAAAAAGCAACTAAAGAGCCGTTTGCCACTAGATTTATTTGGGTATTGAAATAAGTTCTTAAAATCATTATACTGAAAATTAGATGCGCGCGCCGTTTCAATACAAGAAATAAGAGTAGGGTTTTGTTCTCAATTTGCAATTACAACTTTTCAGTAAGTATTTCAATACGTACGCGTGCGTGTTCTAATTGTGATTTTTCTCAACCTAAAGCTAATCTAACCGTAATCTATTAAATTCCGTCTTTATACAATAGCAAATGCAACGTAAGGTCTATTCTACTGCTAGATAAAAGTAGACCTTAGATGTAACCCACTCATAAACAATTACTTTTACTGTTGTTTGTGTTTGTGGTCACCCTGAATTACCACAATTTGTATTTAAAAGTAAAGAAATGTATGTTGACTGAAAAAAAATTATTACATGCATCAGCGTTGATACTAATAATGATATTGCAAGGAGAATGAATGTGCATGGCTTCTTAAATGTGCTGAAAGAGGAGCTGCTAATAGAAGATCCAGCAGCATATAAACATTTTCTACAAATAAGCAATGCTTCATTTAAAAAATTGTTTGAACTTGTCCATAACAAAATAGGGAAACAAGGTACACAATTCCGTGAAAGCATTCCTTCCGTTTCATTTACAAAAGCATGACAACACATCACGTTCCCGGGGTTGTCAACGGTTTACTCACACCAATATACAAATTTTAAGAGGCCTAAAACTGCATTTCATGTTGATGTATTAATTAGCTGGTAGTAGGAAGTCAGCCCAAAATAACGGATAGCCTCTATTCAAAAGTTTATTTCGCCGATATCAGTACAAAAGCTGCCTAATCTCACAACCCTGCTTATTGCGTAGGTTCGAAAAGTAAGTTCTATGAACGTTTTGTTTATAACACAAAGTATGGAAATTCAGTACAAGAAAATAGAACGTGGGCTAATTTCTTGTATTGAAACGGCGCGCGCATCCAGTTTTCGTATAATAATTTTAAGAACTTATTTCAATACTTAAATAAGTATAGTGGCAAACCGCTCTAATAAGGCAACCAGTCAAGAGTTTTTAAGAAAAGAAGATTTATATTTCGAAGAGGACTACACAAAAAAAATAATTGTTGGAAGTGCTTGGCACAAAAGAATTTTCGAAGAAATTTAAAATTGACATTCTTGCTTCTGAAATGTGGACACACCATTCTATGATTACCCCCATATCATTGCATTTTTAACACTATTGAAATGGGGGTATACGAGTACATCACTCAAATGAAATGAATTCGGTAATAAATTAAGTGGGGGTCGTGTTCGGAAACAAAAGCTCGATTGGTATTTTTAGTTGTCCATTTTTCAACAAAAAATCTTTTTATAGTGGGTTGTCATGTAATATTGGCTAATATCAACATTATTTCTTGTTATTCATGTGCAATATCCTATAACTATCTATAACTGTTTCGAACATATAAGGTGTACACTGTCAAAATTGAATAAAAATTAAATTATTTGATTAAAGAAATTCGCTAGAATACACTCGGAAAGTAATAACGAAAACTGTTTATAACTTAATAAACATATAAAAACATTAATGTCAATGTAGGGGATGTTTAAAATACTCGTTGCCAAACGTCTTGGTAACGTCCTAATCTTAAATAAAAATTTCTTCCAACGTTACTAAACATCTCAGGCATGACCGATCTAATCGCAAGCGTTATTCGTCTTCCCAAAATGATTAGGTCGAGGGTTTAGTTTTTTATATACAATATTTTCGACTATCCTTGCGTCCCTACCAAGCGATTTGGAAATATACTGCTGAGATATTGCCGGATATTCAATTTGCTGATGGGGAGGTGCTCCATCGTGCTGAAATACTCACTAGAATCTGTGGGTTTTGCTGGACCAGGATATAAGTTTGTTAAAGATGGCGCGACAATATTTTGAAGCAGCACTAATTCATTATCCCCACTCGAGTCCCATCAACGAGGGACCTATGATATGATCCCCACAATCCCTCGCCCAAACATTAACCTTTTAATCTTTAACCTTATGTTCTTCTGTATCCAGTGAAGATTTTTCCTAGACCCCATAGCGGCAAGTGTGACGATTAGCATGATCGTGAAGTGTAAAGGTGCGCTCATCAGAAAACAAAACATGTGGATCACATTGTTATCTAACATTACGATCATTTCTTTACAATAATACGTTCATCTTCGCTTCCATGAGCTCCTGAGTTGGGATCATTTTGTATATACGGATGCATTTTATATTCCTTTAATATTCGAATAATCGATAAATGTACTAACATCGAATACTGCAGCTGCTAGAATTATGTGTGTTTTCCTCAAACTCAAGGCATAATACTGAATTTAGTATCATTACTTATTGCATTGGCAGCTGCTTTTTTTATCTTATTTACATGTCCAAGCTCGTCAAACTGCTTTCTTATTTTTGAAACTTTTCATGAAAAAGTGTGCAACTATGTTTTGTGTCCGTGTGTTATCTCCATAAACAACCATCTGTAAAATTGTTATTTTGTGCACTTCTGTTAAATGAACAAGTTTTGATATACAATTAATACAATTCAAACGACCATAACATTGACAACTACTGTCGTATCGTGAGACAATTTGTTAAGGTTAGGCGTTTGTAAACAAGTAAACAACATACAGAAACAATGCAATCGTTAGTTTAAACATTGTCTAAGCCCTTCAGTGATTTTTTCGATAGTTAATGGGCAATAACGATCTATATTTCGTAGGGCTAAAAGGAAAGATACGGCTAATAAGATCGTAACCCCCTCTAAAGAGAATCCACATGAAATTGCAAACGTATACATTACCACTACGCAGACAGAATAACTGGCCAACTCACCCCTGACTTCCGAAGACGCCTTATCTGCTTTCAATAGTCGTAAGGGTCACGGTGCCCGGATAAGCTAATTGAAACATAGCGCAGGACATTAAATCCGAGTTCAATAAATCTATGGACCCGTGTTTCGAATTATTATCCGATTAGGGTAGTGCGATTCCGGCAGCCGCATGAATCTCATTGGCATTTCTTTATTAAAGTCGTACCGCTGTTGGAACAAGCGGGCTTAAGGTGTTCTACAAGACAAATGTAAGCGCAACAACAAGATTATGCAAATCTGTACAGCAACAGATGTCTGCGATCAACTCCCCTAAGTGGCTCCAGCCTGGATCCGTTAAAGTGGATACAGTTTCTGTGCCTCCGTCATGGAACGTACGGAAGCGGTAAGCGAGTGGATTTCTAGGTTATTGTTGAATTAAGCAGTTGTATTCGCTATCAGTAATGGAACGAGCATAGTTAAGTATTTCAGCGCGAGTACAAATTCTTTGCAGACGCGTCTGTTTTAAATGAAATCTAGTTTAGAACTGTTTTATGAAATATAATATGATGAAAAAGGAACTGAACGATGAATGCAGTAAACGCACGACAAAGGTATCTATAATTGTAAAAGATCACTTTTAACGATTAATGTCTAATAAAAAATAGCCAATGGATTTTAAGAAAAGCTTTAGGTTGAAATAAAGTGAAAATAAATAAAGTGAAATTAAGTTAATGAAGACTAGTTTTAAAATATTGAACTAAAGTTTTCACCGAAATGTAATTTGTTAACAAATTTGACAAAATTTCGATTGTAGGTTGTTTGTGATTTTTTAAGACATTTATGAGTAGTAAGAACAACGTGATAGACTTAAAATAATTAGACTTTTAATTTATATTTTACTAAGGTACACACGTGGTACATCTTATAATCTAAAAACAAAGTTCCAAAGTATTTAAATGCATTTTAATTATTAACGTAATTAGCGCTTTTGTTTTGCTGTTTGCGTTATGAACAAGTAAAAATAGAGTTAACTTGTAGCATCAATTATACGCACCAAAAATATTATTATTGCCAACCTACGTTACTGGGAGGAAACCGTTTCGTGGAAACATACTTTTCGATGTCAGACCTGCGCATACTTAGTGCAAATTGGCACATGCTTGCAAGTAATGCAATTTTGTTGCAAACAGTAAAGAGTAAGTAAATTTATCGAATTTCCATGCATTCAAGAAATTCCTCTATACTGTATTTAAAATAATGAAGCGCCCACATTTAAGGCTTAAGGGGTTTCAAATAGTCACTTTACTATAGCTAGAAGTAAAACCGTATATTACTAGATGAAATTGGCTGTTAAAAATGACTGTCAGTACAACTTTTCAGTTACATACTATACGTGGTACTTCCAGTTATGTAAATGTAGTCCAAAAGCTAAAAATACTAGATGCTATCCCCAAAACTTAAAAACATCAAAACCAGAGATTTTCTGATTGTAAAATAATTGATGAAACCGCACACATTCGTCATCATACTGTAAGACTTTAAATTCGTTTTTCACAACCTTTTTGTGCTTGATTTGTTGTAAACCGAAAAAGCGAATTTTAATCAACGTTTAATGGGTGTAGTAGCTCTATTTCATAAACTAGTGCAGGTTGTATCATCAGTTGTAGACGTGGGACTCGGCACTTTAAGATCATCTGATAATGATTGACTACCTAAACTTTAAGATAAAATAATATTTGCAAAATTAATATTAAAAAGGCCAGGCATATATTGACTAACGTACATCGCTTTAATGTRAGTGTGATGTCACTTGTCTTCATTGTTGCCAGCTGTATAGTCTGAGTGAACACCAAGCCATACCAAGTTTAACCTCAGAATTGACACTGACTAACTAAAATGTCATAATGCATGCGTGATTCCGGGTAATACTTTCAAATAAAAAAAAACGTACTGGAAGCGAAAAACGAAGTGTAAATTCTCACTGTCAATATTGGTCAACTTAAACGAAAGGTATTTAACAACTTATATCAGTTATGTCATTCACTCTGCACTGTGCTCACATGTATGGTGATGGAAATATGTCATTGATGACGTAACTCTAAAGTTCTGTGAACGGTGGTGTAGAAATAATAACACCAAGCAATAATTATTCCATTTGATTTTAGTGAATATGTGTGCTGAGGTAAAGTAAGTAAACTATTAAACAACACACAGAATGAACCTATACAAATAATATTGGGTGCAGCCTCCATGCTTATGTTGTATATATTCATTACCGCGTCTGGTCGCTGGCTTAATCAGATAATCGATTTACTTCTGAGGTGCCTAGGCTACTTGTGCGGCACCATGGGGTAACCTAGAGCTTGCGGAATTAGGCMAATCTTGGTTTTCCGTACTAGCCTCACACGTCTTCCACGGGTGAAAAATCGGGAGATCTTAGTGGGCAATTTGGGCAAATTGACGTTGATATAATGATTAAGGTTTTCACGGCCGGAGATACTCCGGGCTAACACAAACTGTTTGTGTTCGGTCGGAGACAATTATACGTCTACGATGAACTCGGCTGTGACTATGCTTACCACAGCAGTGAGCAAAAACGCCAGGGAAGAATAAATCGCCATTAGCACGGCCAACTAACCCGGATGTATCTACCAGTAAATTGACATTGCTTTGATGTGAGATGTGGTTATAAACCGGTCTCTTGCAAAACTATTATTTACTCTCTAAACGAAAATATCTAAGTCTTCTCGCTGTAGATATACCTACCGATAAGTCAAAAAAGTCGCAGTTTTATAACTATTTTATTAAATGAAAAAAAGATTAAAAAAGCCGGTAACACATCTGAAAGAAATGCCAAAGGGGGAGTCTTGTAGTCATAAACATTCAAACCAAATCACAGCTGAAGCAACAACATGCTACATACTTCAATAATCTAAAACATGACGTGAACTTGTAAAAGACTGGACGTGAAGAGTGCTAAAATTTTTTAGAACATGAATGGAAAATTCACTGAATGATTCACCTACATTCTACTACATATGATTACTGCAACCGAAAGTAATGCCAAAGAGGGAATAATCTTGTCGTTGGAGACAGTCAAAGCAAAGCAGAGCTGTAGCAAAAATATGCCACATACTGCAAAAATTTCAAACTCGAGCATTAAAATCTACTCGTAACTATTGCATCTCGTACAATATTACAACTTATCAAATGCCATACGCGATTTTCCTATATTTGAATTCGTCCGACTATATTATTTACTTTCGATAATGTTTAAGAGACTATATTCAACATATATTTATCGTAGTATGCAAAGGTACTGCAAATTAAAGCAACAAATTGCTGCGTTTGTATTATTTCGTGGCACATATTAAAGCTTTCGTTCTGGCGTTTATACATATACTATGCATACTGCTTTAGAAAGACGAGCGTTTTAATACCATCGCTTTGGAAATGCAAAGTGTTATGTTATGATGCAGATCGTGTGTCGGTTGAAGCCTGGGTCAGAATAATTCAGGCAAATCTTTAAATCTATGCTCCATATGTATTGGGACAAAATTAATCTTGTAATTCTAAGATGCCTGTTAATTTCTTTTTGGACACTAATACAGATTACCAATTACAATTTATAATTAATTTATTTCGGGCATTTTGTCAAATATCTCAAAGTTTTGACATTATTTATATTTATAACTGTAAGGGAAATCAAATATTATTGTTTTAAATTACAAGATTGATTGTTGCGTTTCAATAATAAAACGAGCTGCAGCAAAATGGTTTAACGAAAATTTCACAAAAAATTATCTTGTAGAACACTTCACACATATAAAGTATAAGCTTAATAATCTCGCACACTTTTAGAACGTAAAGGCCTCCAAACAACAATGATGATGATGTTCATCCCAAGGAAGCAGGATGCATCCAGATAACGGTTTGAACCCCGTTCAGTAATTGGAAAGGCTGACGGGATGACTGACAGCCTATCCATCATTTACCTAGTTTCATCACGAGATAATAGTTTAATTGACTTGACTTGCACTGAGTTCAGTGGCTATTGTCTTAATTTCGATACGCACCGCTTTGTTCAACCGACCCCATCCTTTTGAGCTCATGGTGAGATCAGATACGCGTCGGCATAATCAAAAGTGTTTGCTTATATAGTAATTAGGAACTTACGCCTTTTCAGCAACTGCAGTCGTCTGTGTCCTGCAAGAAAGAATTCTCTGTGTTGTTATCAGTACGTACCTAGGTAGCTTAGTACATGTATCTTAACAATAATGACCTAAAAGGTAATTAAAGGCATCATCCTTTTGCCAGTCACTGGCTAACAAAGTTAGGTTACGCTAGCTGTGAGTTTTGTAATAATAAATCGATAATTAAATCTTGGACTGCTGTTTCAGAGGAGCTCATAATATTTCGTAATATTCATTTTCATTGGAAATAATTAAATTAAACTAGAAGCGCTTGCTAGAGTTGTTCACGCTCATTAATTCTGTACACACGCTAAATAGTTGTTTTTCTTCTCTGCAGTAGTGAAGTGAGGTTGAGTGCAGGTTTACACAGTTTTTTGGTGTCCATGTTTTATAAATTTGAGTAAGGGGTATACAGTCGTTATTTTAGTGAACATGAACATGATTTATAAGTTTGTTTAGTTTTAGTAGCCCACAGTATTCGTCCAACTCCAACTAACGGAACTGAACTGTAGTTAAACAACATATATCCCATTATGCTGCAATAAATTCATACTAATTAAGAATCTGCATTCCGTTTATACTCCGTTTATTCAGCTGCCACTGGCTTTGTCTTCGGATGTTTAATTGCTACACAAACAACCTCTTTCCTCCAAACTACCGCAGATTTGTCATTTTCCTGCATTATGCTCCGAGTTGAACCAACCGACATTGTTGATTGCTCCGTTAAACGGTCTCATCTGGCTGATGCATTCCGGTTATCATTCAGCCACGTTGATTCGGCGTCAGCGGTGTATTTTGTGGCAGATGTGGCAATGGATCCGCCTGAACAGAAACGCCTAATCGCCCCCGTGGGAAATATATTGGATGCTTTAGTCAGAAGTTTAATTATTAAACCGGATATCAATATTTCAGACTTAAACGCCATACGGCTCTAAAGCTGTTTTGTTCGGAAATGGAAAATCGATGCGTAGGTGGGCTTATTGCGATAATTACAGCCACATTCCGCGTATAGTAATTGATAGTTAATTCCTAGATTACCTACATATATGCACGCGTTTTATGTGCGTGTTTAATTGCAGGTATAAATATATGTTGTTACTGCGTCGGGAATATGGCTAATTTGAGTTATTTCCACAAAAAGTAAGTTTTTAACGTACACAGATAGGTATAACTGATATGGAAGATCATAATCCAGTTACAGGGACAGGAAAAAGATGTTTCAGTTCAAATATTTATTACAATATATAAACTAACAAACGATCGGAACAAAATAAACACAAGTGGTGAATTTCAACGAATAAGACAAGCCGTATGGGTTTTCTTATATGAGAAAAGTTTATTCGCCCATTAAAATTTTCAGCGAAGTTCGCTGCGTTGTGATCTTTGTTTRTTTTTACAAAATAACAGTTCCACTATGAAGTATATGTAGCGAATGGTTAGATTAGATTTTTGCCTTTTGTGAGTAAATAATTTACAAATTAAACAGGTAAATTATGTAATAACTTATTTATTAATAACTTATGAATGTTCGACAACGTATCATAAAAAGTTAATAATCAAAGACAGCAAAATAATTAATTTCGAATAAAATTAGGCTTAGCAACATAGATTACCCTCAAAATAAAATATTACTATTCCGTAACATAGTTGGTAACTCTATATTAGTACGATCCTCTCGTATAGTATCAAGCAACGATCTATGAAACTGATTTATGCAGAGGGTTTTACAGCTAAATGGTCGGGCGCCGTAAACTATTGTATTGTAAATGAGGGTTTTTATAGCCTTATGGTCGGTCGTCCTAAACTATTGCGATTAGTAGGACGCTTCAAAGTTCCTAAATGGGCCGTATTCAAAAAAATCTTATTGGCTAAAATTTTAACTTTTCGACTATAAATTTTTGAAACTTGTTAGTTGTGATAACTTAGCAATCAATAAAACATAGTGTTACGTTTTGAGTAATAAAACACTTTCTAAACTTCAGATATATATTAACGGAACGAATAATATATAAATACATGCGGTACTGAGCATCGCAAAACCCGAAGTGCCCATTTCTAACTAAATATAGAACTCTTATAAAAAGTTATCATCCTCGGGTTTTTTCGCTGCTGTATAGCAACCTTGCTAGGTACTCGTACGATACAACACATAGAAGCTTCTATAACAAATTTTATTTAATGCAGACCTGATGCTAACTGGCGCGACCCGCGATCTATGCTTATGTGATACTTAATTGGGTTTCAATTTTCCGATGTATAAAATAAAAGCATTTGCATGTCATAACGAATTTATACAAGTTTAATATAAAAACATACAAATTAGCAAGTGAAAATTATTTACATTTGTTAGAAAAAATTTACAATAGTGCACAATAAAATTTATACACGGTATCGATTATGTTCATTACAGCTTGTTAATAAGCATATTACAAGACTCACAAACTAAAAAAAATACTCACTATCACTTTAACTGCTAAAATCACGATTAACTTCTATTATTAATTCTTGTACATGAATCGCTCTGTACCGATTTTTAATGTCCAGTACATGCCGCACTGAAATTCTCCATGCATCGACACTTGTCATTTCAGCTTCGTGTCTAATTTTTAGCAGCATTTCATTGTTAAATTTTCCAGCGGTGTTACGTCGTCGAATTCTTTGTTTCAACTGCCCCCATATCATTTCAATGAGGTTGAAAATGCAATGATATGGGGGTAATCGTAGAATGGTGTGTCCACATTCAGAAGCGAGAACGTTCCGATTTCTTCTTATTTAAAAAAATATACAGGTCGAAACTACGTTTATGACCCTCCGGATTAAAAGAAAATTTTAACCTGTGAAGAAACAGGGCAGAGGACAATTGCACACCGCGATCAAAAATTAGAAAGTGTGGGCTGTCGCATTGAAATTGTAATGTTTACCATTCATGGTTATAAAATAGATACTACTCATTAAATTAGGAAAGAATACGATTTAGTTATACATTAAAAGCTATAGATGAGAAATATTTGTTGTTCAAATAATAATACCAAATAATGCTCATTGATTTATGTGTACGGGAAAAAAAATCTAAAAAAGCGTAAACACAATTTTTGGATACGGTCGAGTCCGCTACAAAACAGTGAAACGTGCCGAACCCGTCTGTTATTTACGACAGCTTCAGGTATTACTTGTAAATCATTGTGAGCGGTAATCGGCTGTTCGTATAATGAGTCTCATAGATCGTTGCTTGATACTAGATACTTTAATAATGATTCTTGTTGTATTACCTTTGAATTTATCCTTTCAAGTATTTCGTAAAGACACTGTCCTAAATATAAACTGAAAGGCGAACTTTAATTGTCAAGAGTCTAAATAAAAATTAGTAAGATGGAGCAGCCAAAATTTTGTTGAAATTGGAAAGGATRGATACTGTTTCACGTGAATAAATCCCACGTAATTTTTAATGAACATTATTGTGCTGATTTAACACTTTCCCATTGCTGCAGTATTGTTGCAGTCTAAAACAGAATTTCCGAAACCACCCTTATTTCATTTTCATTTAAACATATTGGTATCGGACCCTATGTGGTATGTTCTGTCATATAAGTAAATCCTAGTATTTAATTATTAACTTTAGTGCCAACAATGCGAGGTAAACACATCCAAAGCAGTTAACTTTGTTAGATGTACCACTTCTCAAAATTTGCTACTAAGCTACTCATTCAGTTAATTAACAAAATGACACTAAACTCCTATGAAGTGAGGTAGAAGAATGAATGAATCTCTCAGATAGTTATTAGTGACAGGCAGGCCTTTCCTAAAATATACAACGCAAAGGATTCAATTTCAACACGAGTTGATGCTGTCAAATTGTCTGTATTTAATGCGTACACCCTTCTATTATATAACTTTATAAAATATAAACCATATGAGATCTGCAGTGATACCTGTACCTATCTATAAATTTTAAAACTAATTGAAGCCAGTAACATTATGAATTGTAATAAACGCTTTCTAGTCGTGCCTGGTTTGGTAGTTGATAATAGGTTTGAAATGCTTTGCCTTGACTATTATATCTAACATAAGTTGAGTGTATTTTGAGCAATAAAAAGCAGATAACAACAAATGTGTGATCATACTAAAGAGTAGAATGCAGAGCTCTAAATTAAGTTATTTATTAAAAATATATACCTAAAGTTGCAATATTTCGCTTGCAACCTTTCTATAACTTTTATCCGATGCTCAGTTCATATTCTCAATGCTTCCGCGTTTAGCCTTCCGTCTGGGTGGTTAATTAATCATTTCCGCCGGCTAGAACTTGGATTTAATTAAACCCAGAAGTAGCTTGTTCATGATGGAGAATATAGCAGTGCGCCACTTCAAACGTCTCGCAAATATGATGCAAACGGTGCACTGTATAAGGCTACTAAACTATTATGTCTGCCCGTCATAAAAGCATGACTGCACGTTAGGTCCGACTTCAGTATCCCTTCCTCATTATGAAATCTATTCAAGTGCAGTCAAGTGAAAGGTTAACTCGAACTGAGATGGAAATATTTGATAGATTTGCGGAATGTGAACACAAAACATTGGCGTCCTCCGTTGCGATTGTAAATGCTTGGATACGAAACTAGAAACACTAAAGTTGTTTGTTCACCAAATCCTTGGGAAAAGAGGACAAATACATTTTAGTTTCACTTTAGTTTTTTTTATGCAAAAAAGTGACAGCTAGTCATTTTAGATCCCTTCATTTTAGCTTTGACTTTAGTTTTCATCCAAGGTAGTAAGGAAGGAAGACCAATTAATACAGAACCTGGCAAAGGCAACTTGTAGGAATTACGCGAACATGTATTTGAAAAAATAATCACAAATATGTTTTACTTCATTCATCATTATCTATACCTAAATGTTGAAGTTCAGTTTTACTGGTCATTTACATTTTTTCATATTACAACCCAACACTTCAAACTATCCTAAATTGCAAAATACATGCATTACATGAACGATAATGCTGATAACGGTATCTGTTAGATTGAGATGATACTATGAGCTATAACAAAAGCGAAATAAATCTATCTGCAGTTGGTTGCGGTACAGACAGCACAGCATAGACATACATTTTAATGATACTAAATGTTTGCGAGGGTGTTTTCAAACTGCATTTTGTACGATTTTAAGTACAAATATGATTAGCAAAGTTGCTTTAAGTATTTGTTCCTTTACTCATCTAGACTACACCATATTCAATAGCTCCTTTATTTTCTGAAATATACGCACCCTGCATTAGTCAACTTTACAACAGCAATGAAGGATACGTAGTCCGATAAACTTATTCTACAACACATTTATTCCCATTTTTCAGCCATCTGCGATAGCGTCTTTCAAGCTGTGAGCTATGCTTCGAAGCCGGCCGGTACTCAGTTCTTTGGAGCTTGCTGTTCTATCAAAACCAATAATGCATTAAACTCTATATCGATAATTTCCGCTGCGAAGTGAAGCCGACCTTCCTTGTCTGTTGTTTTCTCTCTCGTCTTCTTAGAACAATATACGCATGCGTCTTCAGTGTTATTTGTTGTCAACTGCCGGGCCTCGAAAAGAGTACTGTGGTTTTCCACGTGTTTTTCCTGTGAATCTTGTATCGTTTGTTGATGTTATTGCTTGATTGTGGATATATTCAGTTCGTGAATTTAGTGCATTCCAGTACATTTGTCGTTTTAAGTGTTATCTAAATTGTAGCGCCAAGCTTTAAATATGCACTTTAGAAAATTACGTTTTTCCCTGTGGTGTGTGAGATAGAGAAGGAGAGGTTTTAGTTTAGTAATTGATAAGTACCGATGCTTTTGTTCCCTTGACAGCTACCAGTTTCTGGTGTTGTAGCGGAACTAAATCATCAAGTTTCATAGATGGAACTATCAGAAACTATATACGTCGCAACGGTGATCGGTACCTCTCTGTAAATACAGGGTACGGCAGGGAATTATCCTCAAGTACACCAGCACATTACAAAAGAAATAAATGTTTTGGCCAGTTGTAAAAATAATGTGGATGGAGGAGCAACACGCTTTTGCTGTCAAAATGCACTTTTCCCAAAACAGATTCATTGTCGAGATACAGCGTACGATGCGTACTCATTATTCTATTCTATATTCTGCTGTGCGAGGGACGCTGCACTTAGACCTTTCGATCCACTGTGCCCACACCGTAACTTAGAAAGTAGTTTAGTATCTCTTCCCAAGGTAACCTGTAAAGATCTTCAGTCTCAATAAATTGGGACCCAAATTCTCCAAATGTTTTGCCTCCCAGCGGCCCGCAGTTGGTAAGGAGGTGAATCGGAGTTTCCTCCTCTTCTGAGCGGAACACACAGGTACTAAGGTCCAGTAAGGACACCCAGCATCTCGGCCCTCAGTCTGCTTTCTGGAATAGCGATGGCAGATTGCGGCCCGAAATAAGGTGCGGACGCCGCCCTTTTCGCTAACCTATCGGCCCTTTTATTGACTGCGTAAGCAGCCACCCAAAACAAATTAACCCGATTATGTTGGGCTAACCTTATTAATGTGTTACGACAGTCGAGTAGAAGACCGGAGCGCACCCTAACACAGGTAAGCGCTCGAAGTGCCGCCTGGCTATCGCAGCAAAAGTAGATATGCCATCCGGAATACCCTCTACTGAGG
Organism: Rhyzopertha dominica; assembly: GCA_025024175.1. NCBI lineage: Eukaryota > Metazoa > Arthropoda > Insecta > Coleoptera > Bostrichidae > Rhyzopertha > Rhyzopertha dominica. The sequence goes on along the minus strand of QCXZ01000003.1, from coordinate 41,474,399 downwards.
TACTCATGAGCACATGCCAGGATTGCATAATTTGCGCTTGGAATACGCTAGGGTACTCGCCGAGTGACAAACTGAGTTGTACCACATTCTCCCGCGCCTGTGCCTGTGTCCGTTTTAGACCCATCCGTGTACCAGATGAGTCCTTGTGGTACAAACATGTTTTCACCATTCAGAAACCACTCCTCCTTATCGAGGATATTAACTCTATATGGTGTTAATCCTATCTCTTGTCATTGAGAGAATAGCGTGATCTCCGTTTGGTACAGAGAGCGCTATATGGTACCCTCCTCCCTTAGAGTGTTAAAGTGTAAAAGGTGTCACGACAGTTGTGTGCAGCCTGTACGCGACCTGTGGTTGAAGTCCCCAACTATTTCCCCAAAGACGTCTGCACACCCACAGTGTTTCACATGCTTTTAACATGATCCGTCCAAGCCAGTTTGGAATCCAGGGTTACACTTAAATAGCTCAGCGTTGGTACCGGCTTTAATGTTACGTTTTGCAAAGAAGGCCATCGAATAGATTACCTGTTTGGGTTTATTTGTGAAGACTGAGAGTTCCATCTTTGCCGGATTAACCGACAAGCTTCTTTGTGCATACCATCTGCTGGTCCTGTTTAGAGCAATTTGTATCAATTTTGAAACCGGCTCCAGGAATTTACCTGAAATAACAATGCACAGGTCATCTGCATAAGCCTGTGCAGAGTATCTATTTTTGTTAAGGTCAACAGGGGTGTCCACGAGGAGAGACCACAAGAGGGGAGATAATACCCCTTTTCGCGGACAGCCGCGCACAGCGGACGACTCCATCCTAGTTTTCCTCAAGGTTACCTCTAAGCGACGGCAGCAGAGCATCGACTCGATCCATTTTACAATGGCTCCATTAAGCGCCCCTGCTTGCAACCGCAGAACAAAGAGCATCAAATGAAGGATTGTTAAAGACTCCCTCAATATCCAGAAAGGCAGCTAGATCCCATTCCTTTCTGGATAGCGCATCCTCAGCTCGGTAGGTGAGCTGATGGCGTGCTATTTCCGTAGACATGCCTGATCTGTAAGCATACTGATTTGGGTGTAGAAGTGTGACAACCTACATCCAATCCCTTAGATAACGCTCAACCAGCCTTTCACTCGCCTTCAGCAAAAACGAGTTCAGACTGGTCGGCCGAAAATCCTTAGACTGTTCATAGTGAACTCAACCAGCTTTTGGCATAAACACAACGCGACACCGCCTCCAGGACATCGGTATGTGTTCCCAAAGCTACTGATATGTGATAAAGTGGTCGTACGTTTATATCACCTGCCTCCCTGAGAAGCGCGGAAAAGATGCCATCAGGTCCGCAGACAGTCGGAGCTGTTCTATGCTGGTGTAAATCTTCCTCCAACAGTCCGTTTTCATCTTTTTAATGAATTTTGTGTTTCCTTATAGGATTCCCATTCGGAAGGCTCATTTAGTCGCATAGCCCGGTTGAACCTTTTACGAGTTTCCCTTCGCAGCGACTCTATTTTTTTTGTGTAAAGTAGGTGATTATGGCKCCTATTAACTTTTTAGCGGCCAGGTCCAGTTCTTTACTAGTTTGAGGTCTAGGTTGATACATCGAGACTTTAGCCGACAGGTCCTTGCGATAGGAGTCCCAATCGGTTTGTCTCGAATTTCTGAAGATACATTTTGACCCTTTCACATCTCTTTTTAGCTTGAATTGGATGTGCCTGTGGTCGGACAAACTTGGTTCCCTCAGTACCCTCCAATCATAAAAATATCTTACCTAGGTTGTAGAGCAGACTGGTTACAAACGTTGGTTCTGACCCAACATTCATATTCTAAACTCGCCCGTCCGTCATTACTGAATCCCTCTTTGAAATTCAGTTCCCAGCCAGAAATCGATATTGTTAAGGGTGGAAGATTTCCGTAAATCTGGGAGTGTTCTAAAAGAGCGTGTTAGTGCAGTCACCTAGGCGCGATGCGCGTGGTCGCCGTTAACATCTCTACCCGCACTGTCCGCAGAATTCTTCACAACTTTCATTTACATCCATACAAAATGGTCGTAACACAATAACTCTCACAGCATGACTGCAATAATTAAATACAGGCATGTGAAAATTTGAATCAAACTTTGCCTGCTGAAGCGGTGTTTTTCTTCAGTGATGAGGTGCATTTCCATCTGTGTGACAGTGTAAATGAACAAAACATACGCTATTGGAATAGTGTCAACCCTAGGAAGATTTATGAAACGCCTTTGCATAGTGACAAAGTTACAGCAGGGTGTGCTATTAGCAGTGTTTCTACGCTTTGAGGAAAATGACGTCACGGCCCACACAGCCCACAATTCAATGGCTCTTCTGAAAAGAATGGTTCCTGACCGTCTGATTACCAAGTTTGGTGAKTTTGCCAYGCACGTACGTTTGCCGGATTTGACTCCTTCCGATTTTTATTTATGGAGTTAKCTCAAATCAGAGGTTTACAAACATACAAGCATTTGAAGGACGCAATGCACATCTGGAAATAGGTCGKACACCACAAGACATGCTGCAGAGAGTGATGCGGAACTTCAGATACCGCTTACAAGAGCGTATTGACAACGAAGGCCGTCATATGAAAGACATACTGTTTAAAGCAGCATGAAWAAACTTCCAAAGTATGTTTCTTGAAAACACTAAATAAACTCATCCCATATTRCTTAGTTTTTGATTTGGTCACCTTCAAAGTTAGTGTTAATTCTCTACCCCACCCTTATCGCTAATAATTTACAGAAGTTAATAWGTCCGCGATATCATACTGCGACATACGCACATTCTAWTTAGATTGAGCAGCACCATTAGCATAAACGTAATATATCATTTGTTTTCAAATAATCGGGAGTGATTAACCGAACAACAAATGCATATCTGTCAATGGGTGGCACAAATTGGTATTTTGCAAATCAAAGTACCTACCCACATATACATTGKGCTTTCATATCAGTCACGTGCTAGCCAATTTTTCACTATCTGAAAACAAAGGATGAGTACCTATGTGGTGCAAAAATACGAATCTAATTACGAATGCAGAATGCAACCGCTTGTTGTCTGGTTGCTCCGGATGGCGCCATCTCGGTGTCCGTTTGTCAGATCATATCAGCAGTGTTCAACACAGCAGACAGCTCAGTTACACTCATGCAGTCGCCGATTTTTCTTGCCTATCGTACACGACGGTTGTGAATCATCTCCAGTCAAGCGTGGTTTGTTGCGATCCCAAATTTTTTTTTTTTGGTCTGTCATTGTAAAAGGGTATTTGCTCTTTTCAAAGGCGAAATGCATACTCKCATTCTATATCATCTTTGAACATATTCCAAATAAAAGTTTTACAAGCTATCGTTTTTCTTTTATTTTCTWCGAAAWGGTTAGAATAATCTAGCTTTATTTTACTTTTAATATGTTTAGCTTATTTATGTACTTGATACGTGGGAGTTCAAGAACCCTCGAATATCTTTTGAATAATTGCTCCACTTGTACTTTGTTTAGGTTTTCGTTAGAAATTGACAAAGCCCAACGTTTCGAGAGGAATTATTAATGATGACGTCTATCGGTGCTATAACCAGTCAGTCACTAATCATTAATTTGGCATATATTTTAGGTAATTGCCATAAGTATAAAAATAAATAAAAAAATGGTTGTCGTTATTTATAAAATTGCTGTTCTTTTTGTCCTAGCATTTCTTTACATCAGCGTTGCGTGTTGGGTAAAATAATTTTAATATTAATTGATTCCTGCAACTCCTTGACAAAAATTTTCGAAATGGATAGGCTTCTCATAGGATATCCATCAGCTGATTTTCATGGTGCAAGTTGCAACATATTTGTATAACTTTGTATCATGCCATAATGCTTTTAAACGGAGCCTTTTCTTCCTTAAATTTACATACCTAATTTGTTAGCCAAGTTAACATTTTGGGATGAAATCGCGATAGCTTAGCTTTATGCAGTGTTGTTTCCCAATAGTAATGTCTGTCGCATAGGAAAGCAAATAGTAATGATTGAAAACTGATCCATCTTCTCGAAGTGGAGTTATTAATTAATTCTTCAAAAGAAAATATTCTTAATGTGAACTTCCACTTTATTTTTCAATTGTAAAGCGCTTTCGGCTACATGCTAGCCATCGTCAGTACAAACGTTAAAAGGAAACTAACAGTTTGACAAAGTCCAAAAATCAGAAACAAGGCAAACTTGACTACAAACTGAAATGCAACCCACATGCCAGTAACTCAAACGAAACATTAATTTAGATCAAACAAAGAATTTAGAATAGGACAATTGAAATTACAAAAATCATTTAGAATAGTAAAATTTTGTTCGTTAATAATTTTATAAATCTCTAAAATTTCCAAATAATTTAATTTAGATGATTTAGTACACAAATGTAATGAATTTAGATTGTCTAGCGTGGCAGTGTGTTTATTTACTAATAAATGGTTAGCTAACGAAGAATTTGTTGCAACAATATCTGTATTTTTATACTTTTCAAATTGTTTCAAATGTTCTTTACCTCTAGTTAAAAAGGATCTTCCGGTATGTGTCTTTTTACAGGTAATTCTTTTGATCTAAATAACTTTCTTACTTTTATAAATTCTTTACACACTTCTATAAAATTCAGCTATGAAACAGAAATTAATAATCAAATTTCCTTTTTAGATTTATTAATTTCACGTAACGAATTTTCTTCTTACCTTTCTTTTGAAATTTTTAGAAAATCTACTTGTACAGACAATGTTATTTCTTATTTTTCTTTACACCCTTATGCACACAAAATGGCTGTTTTTCATTCATTTTTTAATCGACTTTTTAAATTACCTCTGTCATTAAATGCTTTCGAAAACGAATTGGGTGTAATACTACAAATTGCTTTCAATAACAATTTTCCTAATTATTTAATAGAAAAAACTTTATTTTAAGTATTTGACAAAATTTAAATTTTCTTTCTGTACCACTTATTTGGATGAAAAAGTTAAGGTTTGGTTTCCTCTTAAGTTTGCTGGTCAAGTCTCAGTTAGCCTATCTAAATTATTTTCTTCTAATGGAATAAATATTGCTTTTTCTACCGTAGGCAGTGTGTTTCCCGTTTTGTCCGTAATAAAGACCAAATTTCAGTTTTAAATAATTCAGGCGTTTATAGTTTTTCATGTAATGATTGCAATTCAGTTTGTATTGGACAAACCGGAAGATCCTTTTTAACTAGAGGTAAAGAACATTTGAAACAATTTGAAAAGTATAAAAATACAGATATTGTTACAACAAATTCTTCGTTAGCCAACCCATTTATTAGTAAATAAACACACTGCCACGCTAGACAATCTAAATTCATTACATTTGTGTACTAAATCATCTAAATTAAATTATTTGGAAATTTTAGAGATTTATAAAATTATTAACGAACAAAATTTACTATTCTAAATGATTTTTGTAATTTCAATTGTCCTATTCTAAATTCTTTGTTTGATCTAAATTAATGTTTCGTTTGAGTTACTGGCATGTGGGTTGCATTTCAGTTTGTAGTCAAGTTTGCTTGTTTCTGATTTTTGACTTTGTCAAACTGTTAGTTTCCTTTTAACGTTTGTACTGACGATGGCTAGCATGTAGCCGAAAGCGCTTCACAATTGAAAAATAAAGTGGAAGTTCACATTAAGAATATTTTCTTTTGAAGAATCAAATAGTAATGACTAGGACTTACTTATATAGGTTGTGCAGCAGAACGGGACTGCAGACCAGGGGTGCAGTACTTGTCTGGTTTTCTTGATGAACA
>QCXZ01000003.1:41446820-41468531 GCA_025024175.1 Rhyzopertha dominica | reverse complement strand
CGCTAAATCAAGGGTAATATATATGCGACTGTTTCACATACATGCTGGAGTGGTGTGTGTGTTGTAAATGACAACCGTTGCTAATTGATTTAGCTCTGTCGGTATATGAGTGCGCTATTAGACACAGCCCGCCATCGGCATCTGTTATACCAGAATGAGGTTACGTCTTTAGAATTAATTACGGCTAATAATGAACTTATACAGTAAGCTCATCTTTCGCCAAAAATAATTTTTAAGAATAAGAGCGACAACCGCCGAACTTCAACGGGCTATAAAACAACACCGATACCAATGTTTCTTTGAATGTCAATGATAAAAAGAGAACACCTGATGATTGCAATACGATACACGTTTACCGGAAAGAAATTCTCGTCGCTATACTGGAAATTTTATACCTTTATCTAAATATCATAATCAAGAAAATACAAGAAGTATTTCTTCATCTGATGAAGATCACGATTTTGAGGACATTGAGGGTCAAGTCGCAGAGCCAAAGTACCCTAATCCGATCATACCTTCATCGTCCGGGTCCAGGGAGGTTCTAAATATTCCACGCTCTAAATTGGCCTCCAACAATCCCCAAAACGGCGGAACTTAACTCCAAATACAAACACTGGCAGAACTAACTCTAAAAGATCTAATATAATGCGTATCTCCAAATATGCGACATTCACGGGTGCCAAAGCAAAATTACTACCAATGAAGAAACTCTGTTACACTTATGTGTCTAACTTCGACCCGGAGCAAACAGTTGATGATATCCTGGAAGTGTTGCGAGAAATTGACGAAGAAGCGGAATTTAAAGTAGAAAAACCTGAACATCTCAATAAGAAGCCAACATCCAGTGTATTCACTATTGCAGCTCCCATCAAATTTGAGTCTATGATACAAAATCCAGATTTTTGGCCGGAACATATCTATGTGAATAAGTATTATTTGCCACGTAATACAAAAAAATTTCCAACTGCTCCTGTAAATCAAACAAACACTTAGAATTTTCTGTTTATCATCTAAATACTCAATCGCTACGTAACAAAGTTTTAGAGTTAAATGCTCTTCATTTAGATTTCTCTGTCTTGTGTTTTTCTGAACATTGGCTAAAAAGTTTTGAAATTGAATCAATGTTAATAGATAATTACACTCTCTTAAGTTACTTTTGCAGATCTCTGCGTACTCATGGTGGTGTGGCTATTTTTATCTGTAAGAAACTGTTCAATCTCTTTTCAAGTAGAGATGACCTAACAGAATTGAGTATTGAAAATGTTGTTGAGATTTGTGCTGTAGAATCTGTAATACTTAATACAATAATAGTATGTGTATATCGACCACCAAGTGGAAATACTGCTGCGTTTCTCAGTACTATGCACCATCTGTTTGACATTTTATGTAACGCCAAACAGTATGTAATTGTTACAGGTGACTTTAACCTAAATTTTATGTCGAAAAACGTATCTTTCTTGAATTTCTTTGATCTTTATAGTTCATTCAACTTTCATCATACATTTTTGAAAACACTCGTTTGCAAGCCTGTCTTGATAATTACATAACAAACTTAGAAAAGCTCTATGTTAACAGTTCTGTTATTGATTATAATATTTCCGATCATTCTGGTATTACTTTTGAAACCCATTTTTGTTTAAACAAATCCACTGTCGAAGAAAAAATAATCTATCCTATAACGGAACAAGGCCTATTTAACTTATATAATGAATTGGAATCTATAGATTGGTCATTTGTGTATGATGACAAATTAAACATCGATGACAAATTTGATAATTTTCTTTATTTACTTTCTTCAGCAGTAAAGACAAATCTTCCAGCATGTAGCACTAAAGGCAAATGTCAAAAGGTGATCAGTTGGTTCAATGAGGAACTTAAAAACTTAAGAAATACGCTAAGTTTATTAATTAGCTTTCATAAAAATAATAATGATCCTGGCTTATTTCAACAAATAAAAATACTTAGATCTAGATATCGTCATGAGATTAGGAATGCCAAGCAACAAGCTCATGATAATTATGTCAGACTTGCAAAAAATCGACCAAATGCTCTCTGGAAACTAATTAATAATTTAAACAACAAAAACATGCATACTGCTGACTGTCCGTTTTCAGCTGACGAACTAAATAATTATTTCTCCACAATTGCGGCAAATATAACGGGTGGCCTGTCCCAAGATTCTAATTCTACCCTTAATACTATTTCTATTCCCTCTCAATATCCGGCTTTTTCTTTTACAGGTATTTCCTTGAATAATGTTAGAGATATTATTTCTCATCTTAAAAATACATCATCTCGAGATGTACATTACCTGAATGTAAAAATTATAAAGCATGTAATAAATTTAATTATTTCTCCTCTAACCGTGCTCTTGAATGAATCTATTGAGGCTGGTATTTATCCTGCTGCCCTAAAAAAGTCTAAAATCGTTCCCATTTACAAAAAAGGTGACGCAAATTCTCTTAATAACTATCGCCCAATTTCCATAACACCAGTCATAAGTAAGATCTTCGAAAAAGCCTTGCAACTTCAACTATCCGAACATATGGAGCTGCATCACATATACTCCACATGTCAATATGGATTTCGTAAAACAAAATCTACATCATTAGCTGTCCAACATTTGGTATCCTTGATTCATAATAGTTTTGAAAGTAATTTATATGGTGGGGCGGTGTTCTGTGACTTAACTAAAGCATTCGACTGTCTTTCAATTGATGTACTTGAAAGAAAATTTTGCTATTACAATTTTTCTGTAAAGTCAATCAATTTATTAACTTCATATCTAATGCCTCGTGAACAAATGGTAATATCAAAGTCAGGCAAATCGAGTTATCTACCGGTCAATCAAGGAGTTCCACAGGGATCTGTATTAGGCCCAACACTTTTCCTTATCTACATCAACGATTTAGAAAATATCATTAAAGATGGAAACTTAATATTGTTCGCTGATGATACTACATATTTTAGTACAAACAAAAACGCTAATTTACTAAAATGCCATTTAACTGAAATGAAGTCAAACTTGGTCAACTTGGTTTACATCTAATAGTCAATTACTAAATGAGTCCAAGACTGTTACGTCATGCTTTACACTAAAGAATTTAACATGCGATATAGAAAATCAAGAAGTCTGTTAACTTTTTGGGATACGATTAGATCCACAACTTACCTGGCATTCTCACATTGACTACGTTACTTCCAAGACCGCCAAAAATTATATTTCTTTTGAAATCTCTTCGCGATATAATCTCAGATAAAATCCTATTGAATGTGTATTTTGCTTACATACATGCTAGGTTAACTTATGGAATATTAGTCTGGGGGCATTCTCCTGCATCTGATCGCTTATTCAAATTGCAGCGAAGAGCTGTCAGAGTAATTGCAAATTTGGATTATCAGGCAGATTGCAGAAAATCTTTTCAAAGTTTAAAATTTTAACATTGCCTAGCTTGTTACATACTATCTTGTCTATTTATTTGTTAAAACTCACTTGGGTTCTTATACTACTCGTGGTGAATCACATATGCTTAATTTAAGGGGAAATCAAAATTTGAAATGTTAACTTCCATCGTTTGCAAAGAAGCCGAAAGCCAGGTGTTTCTTACTGGGGTCCCAAACTGTTTAATAAATTACCTGCACAAATTCAAAGCTTTAGATTTAACAGTTTTTAAGAAAAAAGTTTAAGTCATATCTACTTTGTAAAAAATTTCTACTCCTTGGAGGGAATTTTTAAAATACTTCTTATTTATTATAATATCTTGTTTTAGTTTAGTTTATCTTTTATATAACGCTGTATTTTGACGTGTTGTTAACACTGTAATTGTGAACCAACACAAATATATTTATTATTATTATTATTATTATTATTGTAATTTCTTTCTTCTACCGCATTAGAGGATTTAAAACCTTCGTGAGAAACAAGCCGCGTGGATTATCATCTAACAAATCACAAAAAGTATTATACAGTCCAATTAGCGAAATTTTGCCTTTTAGCATGAACGACTCAACCCACCTACCTGTTAGCAGCCTTTTGTTCAAATCTTTTGAGAGATTTATTCTTTTACTTGGCAAGGAGTTTAACGTTTTGCAAGTTACTAAGCTTAACGTAAAAACCTAGATAATAAAAATACAAAATTACATTACAAAATAAAATTTGATTCTGAATCAGCCTGAAGGATAAATTATAACGAATTAATTGGTTCCGTACGCGCGCGTAAAAAGGAATCTTGGAAAATTATGTGTGGCTAGCGTAGGGTGTAAGTCTTTTTATTTCATTGTATTTTTAATGAGATCCCTAGAGGCATATTATTGCCCAATTACAGAACTAAAACAACTTAAACTGCAAACATATTACTTGTGGTGATGTAACAAAACTTAATTAAGCGGAAGTGTGAAATAGGAAAAATTTTTATAAGAAACATATTAATAAAAATAGGATATACCAAGAATATGATTATTACATATTATTCCGCGATTGCCCGATAACCATTACCTGCACATTAGCAAGATCAGCCCTGATGTGCCACTTCCATAAGAAAATATTCATTCCTCTCTCTCTCTCTCTCTATCTAATTTCTGTTAGAGAAGCACATTAATCGATTGGGCGTTTCACCACATAAAGCAAGTTTGTTTTGCACGTTCTGAATTAAATTAGGAATAGTAAAGCATTCCGAGCGCTTAATTGAATTTTTAGGTACTAAATCAGCGACACTTAACTGGATTTGCCACTTGGCTGTAACTTTGTAGAGAATTATCCCATGAGTGAAACAATTTCGTGGAAGAGCTTCGAACGCAGAACGAGCACCGTCACATTCAGCTGATTTAATTTTAATCTATGTAGTGTTGTAGACGGCAGTGGTTGAATTGTAAGCAAACTTTGCGTTTAAAATGGCAAAATTGTGTACATAATGGGGTTTAATCTGATACCAGGAATAAATCACCAAGACAGCCTGCTAATTTCTGTATATGCTTTTATAATTTATGGTAACATGAAAACCATCTGTCTACTTAATCTGTTAAGCCTTACCCCGTAGATTAAGTATATTAAAAACAGGATTTGTATATCTAAATGATTCATGCATCGAGGCGCTTATGGACATTTTCGATTAAAATCAATTTGCCGCCTTTGAGGAAAGTGAACACAACTATTGCTTTGACCGATACAAGTTGCCGAATGGAAATGTACAGAGCTGGGGGTGTTTGTGATAATTTAGTTAATATGTATTCTTCTTTAAAAGAGAAACCTTATAAGAACATTATTTTAGAGTACAATATATGTCAGACGAAACATTTATTGTAACAAGAAAATTTTCGATAATATTGTTTACAGTGATCAAATCTCTGATAAAATATTCATTAATTTTTGATGTGTTTTTTGAAACCAAGCAAAACTTATGTTTTCCTTATGAATATAACTTCCAGTGAAATTATGGCTACTTCAAAAACATTGGATCTTAGTTGCTAACAGCACATTAAATAATTTTAAAACGAATTAGTTTACAAAATTATTTCTTGCTTATTATGCTGCAATGGTCACGTCTTGATTGATTGATTAATTGAACCAGCGCGTAGCGTATGATATACCCTCTTGGTTGGGTTGTTGCTACTGGACTCCCACATAGCACATGTTATGGGAAGCTCAGGATTGGAATAGGAAGATACATATGCAGAGTACACCCAATTAGTGTTGTTTCTGTATGAGTTGCTGCCTGGAGTTTTGTGCAGATTTCGGACCTCTTTAATTATCATTTTCTTGCATTTTATATGTGAAAAGTATGATTATGGTATCTTGTTTAGGTTGGTCGACGCTTCTTTGAGTGATTTCTTATGTGTTTATTTCGTTTGCTTGCTGGAGCTTTAGATGATGTGCCGGCACTCTATACGATGTTTTTTTGTCTCGAGTGTCTGTGGCTAGCTCGTCATAGTGCTCCGTACTCCTACTTGAAGTTTGTGGGTAATGTTTACATGTTCCTCAGTATCCTCCGCCCTTTTAGTGCTTTCGTTCGGTTGGAATGCTTTTGTGTCTCCCTATTCCACGTGGACTATTATTTTCTTGTGTAGAATTTTTGCTATTGCCGCTATGATTTCTTCTTCCCCCCAGAAGCTACCTTGTTTGAGGTTGTTTTGGAGTGCCGGAATTCTGTTGACCCTCTCCATTGAATTGTATTTTGGTCATAATCCTTGAACAGTTTTTTCCAAGTTATTTCTGAAACATTAATATGTTTTGTATAATGTGAGTTACAGATTTTCTTTTTTATTTCCTTGTAGAATGTTAGTGTCCTTGTTGAGTAATATTTTCCCCGTATGTTTCAATGAACAAGTATTCTTAGAAGGCAGTTTCTGTCTCTCGGGATTTTCCTGTGATCACAACTGTGTTATCTTTTGTATACTCCGTTACAAGCATTTTTCATTTTTCCTTATTTCTATCTTACCTTTTTTCGGGAGCGTTGAGTTTGTTGCTGTATGAAAATCTTTTGATTGCAATTACCGTCTAAAAAGACGAGAACTATAGTTACTGTTTTGTTGGTTAGATGATCGTTCAGCATACCACACATGCCTTAATGAACCAAAAATACGTTTAAGAACAGGAAAGTTCCCGGATCTTCTTTTAATGTTTATAGTGGTAACTTTTGCTGTTATGTAACATATTGACATCTCCGGGAGTGAAGTACTGTTCAAGTAGCGTATTTTACTGTAGGGATTTTTATAAAACTGCAGATGATAAAGCTATACCGGGGGGGGGGTGTATTTTAATTGTAACATTTTTTGAATAGACTGCATGAACAATGAAATATTGATTTCTTAGTAAGTCACTCCGTTGCCTAGAATGTATGTACCAAACTTCCTTTCTCCCACAATACAATTTTATTTTACTTTCAACATTCATACCTACATGCATCACATTTTGAACGGCATTCAAAAAGTCCCTAGTTTAAAGCTAGCACTTTTTTCAGACATATATTGGCCTGCTAATGCAGTTAACAACCTCTGATTGTTATACTATTTGGGTTGTAATCAGCTGCTGGTTGCCAAAATCTGAACGCCGCAGCAGAAATCTGCTGTGAAGCTCGAAATACTGAGCGACGAGCGATTTAACAAGAGAAGCGGTGGATGGAGTACAGTGGCGTTACAGGTAGTCAAACTTTGATGAATATATGCCGCTTTGGACCTTGAATTTCAATAGGGCTTTCGTAGTGTTGAAGGACGGCATTCAAAAGGTTCCGGGTTCGATTTTCATATACTGGCCTGCTAACCCAATTAACTACTTCTTAGAATCATTTATCTTTCATCATCATACAATTTGGGTTGTAATCAGTTGCCGGATGCCAGAATCTGGTCGCTGTAGCAGATCTCCGCAATGAAGCTCAAAAAATATGAACGACGAGCGATTCAGCTACAAAAACGCTGTGGATTGCGTTTATTTGGTATTGCAAATAGTAAAACTTTGATGTATAATAATCAGTTTTGACTTCGTTTTAGTGGTATAGATGAACGGATTTCAAGAAGTCCCGAGTTCGGTTGTCGCTTCAAACTATATTGACATTGCTGACCCAATTAACTACCTCTTATAAAGAATCATTATAAATACATTCGAGCAATTGTTATTGATAATTATTACATTATGTTACGCTTTGGCCAAAGACAACACATGTAAAAATATAAAGATCAGTCTGTATGTGGGAAACCTATAAAATAACTACAATACCATTTTTTATCGCATATTCACGTATTGCAACAGTCCACAATGACAACAATTTATGTTTTTTCTATAAATCAACCTAAGATTTATCAAGAAGGGAATTGGATATAAAGAGTAAACGAACAAGTTTTCAACAAATCGATGCTCTATAAAACATGATGGCAGTAGGCATCGCTTTCACTAATGCCGCTTTAATGCGAGGCGAAGAACGAACGCCCGACGTGAGCTTTAAAATACCCTGTTCATTATTTAATACTCGACTGACAGTAAAAAGTGACATTTTATGGTAATAAACCCCCGTTCGTAATGTAGGTTAAAGGCATTCCCGATGTTATCTGGAAACCCTAGAATCCATTCCGTATCGACCCCTCTACAAGTGACGTGTTAAAAGCCATCTTTTTCGCCGCCTTCATCTAACATGCAAATGTCGATTCGCCCTTTTTGTTCCATCCACACACTACCTGGACTTTTAAATTTATGGAGGTCAACGGTCCCAGCAGGAATTCCTACTACTACTCCCCGAGAATTTTTATAAGCCCGCTGACACAATGGGTATTGGAAAATAGCCCAGGATACGCAATTAAGGGAGCTGTTGGAGGCTAAAACATCAAGAGCAGGCTGAGGCTGGTGTATGTATATTAAAATATATTGCGTACGTAATTTTAAACTTCATATGAATGCAATTAATTATCTAAGACGTAGTAATAAACATTGAAATAATGCTATTTTAAGTCAGTTTACAAAAATAACTTTAGTCAGAATAACGTACAGAGCGAGATGTTCTTTATTTATTTGAGCGATTAATTACCGTAGCTTCATGTAAATTAATTACTGCGACCCGTGCAATAGGAAAGCAAGCTTGCAGGAATTTGTCTTTCAATATGGTTCTGTAAACTGTAATTTAACAGTTAAGTAGGTACTGACATAAAAAGTTTTAAAAGGCAATCTCAGTTATTATATTAGCTTCTATAACTCAATATTATGTTATGTAAGATTAAATAAAATACTAGGGTGAATACATCTTTAAATTTAAATCTGTATTCGAATTATTTTTAGCAAAAACTGCTCATTTTTTCAAGATGTGGTTTATCTACATCGTTGATACCCAAAGTACTCTATATCGACCCCCAAGGGTCCCCCAGGGATCCATGTCCTATTACAAGAAGAACTGATCGGAATGAGCACTAACATAGAATTTAGGGTGTAGTTAGTTAGTGTAGAAACGTATTCAGCCATTCTGGCTTCAAAAACACATAGACTTCTGACAAAAGAGAACCGAACACACTGGGCATCACTAATCGGGAGATTTGGGATTAAACCTATCTAAGTTGGTGCTAAATGCTGCAAATTTATTATTAAAGCATCAGGTTCATCCGTCCAATTAAAGCACTTATTTATTATTGATTATATTATGTGACAGATACTACATTTTTAGTTTTGTTTTAATCATTAATTTAATCAAAACTTAACACGTGTTCTCACATTAGGCACATACATTTCACTACAGTTAGAGATCTAAAACTTTCAAAGCGAGTAGCACCGGCTGCCAAAAACACATCACAAGTTTCGGTCAAAGCAGAAATTGTACGTGCAGAATATTTAATTAGTATGTTTGATTGCTACAACTTTATTGAACTTATGGCGTTCAGATAATATGAAACGAAGCTACGATTACTTTTAGATAACGAGTAGTATCGAATATCTAAAACTAATCATACTTTACAACACTAGTATTTGCGCGACCTCACTTTATACCTAGTCGTTACCTCTTCCTCCAGGCACCTCTTACTTCAGGCTGATTTAAGTTGACTATTTACTCAGTTTTTAAATTGTACTAATTTTCTTACACTCTCGTAAACTGTTTTGTATATAAGTTAGGATTTATATCTAAACCTAATTGGTTAAGGTATCTCTTTTCAAACATACCTATATGAGTTGTTCTTGGGATAAATAAACCAATGTATTTGAGACGTTTATTGCTTAGAAACGAAACAACAAACTCTTTGTGTCCGGAAGAAGATGCGTACGTCTGGTATTGCGTTAGCGTCTTAATTCAGTCTTGCGCATATATTCGAAATACCGAACATCCCGCCCTCCTTGAAGTGACAACATAAGTTATGATTAACATATAAATGCTAAGCAACAAAAAAGTTAAGTTAACAAACATTTTTCAGAACAAGTTAATCATGCCTCTTTTCAGGTAACAAAAAGACGTAATTCCACCAACGATGCTAGTTACATTTTAAAAACCTTCAACTCCAAGTGGTCCCTAAAAGATATAAAATAGTGCAAGTTCAAGAGAGCCCTGAAAATTGTCATCAAAGAATTGCCTGACAGAAGCAAGTAGTGTCCTCAAGAAAGAAAGAAAGAACGATGTAAATATGATCACCTAATATCCCAACCGAGACCACCGACTCATCTGAGATGTATTTTAACGCAAACGTGAATCATTGTTTATATGTTCCCATATTTTTTTTGTGCCGTGCCAAGTGAATTCTGTAAGATTGAAACTTATGATTGTTGAGAACTCTGAAGACTATGATGACATGCTGACTTCAGGAACTTGCGATAACAGATTGCACATCCATGAAAGCATAATGACCCCAAACGGCAACAGTGTTAACTTCATCAATGACAACTCGAACGGGTTTATGTGTCTCCAATTTTAAACCCATCCAGTCTACCTAATTCTTTCCACAAGTTTCAAGACAGGTTTTAACCAGATGAAAACCACTAAAGCTACAAGCTGTAGTCATTTTGTTTTTTTGCAAAATAAACTCTCAATTTTCACACGTAAACACCATTTTTGGTTACCAAGTTGCTATGGAGTTATGAATTATGAAATTGAAGTTGGTTATGCATTTTAAGTAATTTAGAAAAACAACAATTTATATTGTGAGAAAATAAATCAGTAAGATAAAGAACACGATTAAAAATTGCATAACGGTTAAGTTTGTTTCAGTTTTGATACATTAGACATCCAATGATATGTTTTTGTCTTATAAAAACAGCAGTATCTATCTTTTGCTAGCTGCATCCGCAAAAAAATAAAACAATAAATCGAGTTATTTTGGGATTTTCGTGAAATGCAGTCTAAGCCAGTTGAGAACGAGGTTTGTTGAGTTAAAAAATATTATTTTGCTTTTTTTTGTGTTTAACAAAACCACCAGAAAAAGAATAAGAAATTTTAATATCTCTCGTCAAAAAAAAAATTCACGAAATTGAAAAGACACACGCATTGAAACTATACCTTCTTACTAGCGCGTTTCGTATACAATTGAACTTATTTGGAGTTATATTATAAGAAAAAGGATTAGCAGACAGAATAATTCCCATTACTATAAGTAGTAGTGTGATTCACGTCATAAAGAGCTTATAACGAAGTTGTAAAAGCATGTCAATGAAATTGACTACTTCTACTTTTCTTCAATGCTAGCTATTAACATTATACTATATAATAATTTATTTCAATTCAGATCGTATATGACAGTTAGTACGCCTATGAACAATATAAATCATTGGTGTTTTTGCACTAGAACACGTTTTTGATAGATTTTTTTTATTCAAGCGTAAGTATGCCGATTACGACTCTAAAGCAGTGCCCGCGTGGACCTGATTTATAACACCTTTATCGGCATTATCTAGAGGAATCTCAAACAGTAATTACCTAATCCCTTCACAATTTTTTTATAGTATTCCTGAACTAACAGTACTATGTATTCGAGATATTATATGTGACTACTCCTTAATAGACAAACAATACATTTACATATTTGGTATATTTATCTTTTGTTTTTTATTTTTATTTATCTACCTATTTTTTTCCGTCAAAACTACACTGATATTTTACAGACCTATCGCAAATTACTTTTCACATATGATAATTCAGTATATAATTGCATATATAATACCCTCACGTCTGCGTCTGTCTTAATATTTAGGTGTAATTATAATTTTTTATTCGTATCAATTTTCATTTGTTGCAGTTCTCCATACGCTTATTATAATTTGACGAGAAATGTTTCGCTCGAAAGGAAAGCAATAAAACAGGTGCCTAATGAAACGTTTCAAGTATAAAAATAATAAGCTGGCAGCGACCTTTTATCAAGCAACTTGCAGACGAATGGCTTTCATACTTTCGCTGATTGTTCTCAGACTCGCGAGCTTTAACGATCCGTCTGTCAATTAGTCGCCATAACGACAGCTGGGAGGCAGGAAAAGTGTCCCGATTCCTCCCCGAACACAGATCCTTATCTATCAAACTCCCATTCCTGCATAACGCCCTGTAATCTAGGGGCAGGGTCGCGAGTTAATAACGCTCGATTGTTTCACCGCCAGAGTTGACTCAGAGTAGCACTCGGGCGACGACGGTCCATTAACTCAAAACCAGAGACCATAAATCACCAATTTTATAGATTCTGTACGCGGCAATCGCAACTGTTAACGAATTTCACGTCAACGCCAGGTAAAAGCAAAAATAAACAGCGATCAATCATGGCCGGCCCGAACAATGGTACTGTTATTACGTCTGATTCGAGAAAGTCCTGATGCCAGGTAAACTCCATTAATTTCAATATTTTGGGAGAAAAGGAGCAATTGCCACATCGTAATTAATATTTATGAACATCAACGTTATTCCGAATTATTTTTTGTCATTAATCACTGGGAAGGGTTCGTAATAAATATGCGTGTTTATGGAGATTACCAGGCATTTATTAGGTAGGAAACTGCAAAAGCGACCAGCGGCGTGGTGGAGTGCGCGACGTGATAACGTCAACCAGGGATATTAAAGTGGCTGACACTGGTAATTAACGGAAAAAAGGCAAAAACGCCTCTTCAAAATGTCATTCAGTTCGCCGGCGTTATTTCGTATTCAGAGGTTATGAATATTTATGTTTATTTAATGAAGATCGAGCGCGGGGTTAACGATTTTTAAATAGACGAAAATTGAATCACATTTATGAACGGCTGACATGAAAAAAACTAAACGAACTTTGATTTAGAATGCCATTCAGTATGGCACTTTCTTTTTAAGGGACCGCAGAAAGTGCACTTCAAGCAAGATACWCTTATTAACGGTATTGTCCAACAAGTGATCCAAGTCCACAATAAAAAAATATGCATTTAAACTAACAAAGGCGCCCAATAATCACAGAACATTATCTCTGTTCTATCAAAATGTTCGTGGAAAAACTATCTCTTTTTATTACTACTATCACGAATTTCACGCTGATAAGATTGCTTCAAGGGAAACCTGACTCACTAAGATATACTTAACAACGAGCAGTGATTTCCTTTGTCTATTGTCATGTTAAGAATTGGGTATGATTAAATTCTATATGACAGCATAGCCAAACGGGAGCAACTGTTAATTAAACGAGTACAACCAMTCGACAGCTGATCACCACGCATCTATGGTTTCGCAAAAACAAACAAAGTGAATGCACCTCTGCAACCAATTGTGACTGCCGTCGGTCCTCCGACATGCGAACTAGCTAAGCACTTGACGATCCTATTGAAACCGCACGTAGGAAACACCGAACACCGTATATACAACTCCATACATTTCACCGGCATCCTAAAGAATGCCCAGATAAAAGACCCCGTCATTATAGTTAACTTCGTGGAATCGTTGTTCACAAAGGTGCTTAGTGCAAAATATGATACTCTTACTGGACATTCTGTTTCCTACAGTAGAGTTMGCCCTTTTKAGCATTGTCTGATTTCAATCTACCTTCTATGGAGCAACTAATTCTATTTACAAAACAAGAAMGTAGCAATGGAAAGTCCGCTCAGTCTACTAATGGCCAACTTTTTTATGGAAAATTTMGATAAGGGWGCATTAGAGACAATCCAATGTAAACCAACACATACATTTATGTGGATGAAACATTTATCTTTGGCCCCACGGAAAAGACATTGAGGGAGTTCTTGGATCATACTAACAACTTTATATCGAAACGTTCGGTTACCCAAAGAAAACAAATATGATAAAAAGTTGGATGTTTCAGTAGAAAGATCAGCCATCGGATGGCTAGCCAATGACATGTACAGGAGAAAAACGCGCACTAAGCGAGACCTAAATACCGCTTCTTATAACCCACCCGGCACAAAGAGAACCAAAATAGAAAGATTAGTAAATAGAGTAAAGGCAACATCAGATAATGAACACGTGCAAATGGATACAGCCAGTAAGAGGTTCGACAAGTGATTAAACCCAGACGTCGACGACAGAACAATGCACAATGCACGGGAAGCAAACAAACACAAAGTATGCCTTCCCTCACTAACTGACAGTATAGCTAATATTCTGATAGAAAAGATATTGAAACCATACTTTTGCCAACACGGAACATCCAACAAGAATTGCACCAGTAAATGATGCCTTGAATCCACTACTAACCTCAGGCGTATACAGGATGCCCTGTGAGTGCGGTAAAGATCACACAGGCATGATATCACGAAATGAAGGTATCAAAAGAAAGAGTATAAGAGAACAGTTTGTTTGGAGTAACCAGATAAATCGGCAGTACCACAACACACCCTAAAGGTAAAGGTTTGATCAACCTGAGGTCCTGGTCAGAGTCACCGGATTATTCAATCCGACTAGGCCTTAGAAATAGAACAACATCCATACAACTTTAACAGGGAAGATGGCCTACAGGCATCAAGTGTGGAAACAAGCGCTGACTAACAAACAACGGATCCGAGCAAGCAGGCGCATGATGAACGAAATCACTGACCATGACGAAGTTCCGACTATAAGAAGAGCAACACGACCACTAAAGATGCCGTCGGTGACGTAGGTCGAAACGTTTGTGAGCAATTGATTCCATGGACCACGGCAGAAGACCCCGGAAATTCATCGATATCTCTTTGTCTTCATACCTATAACCGTTGTCTGAATAATTATTATATAATTATTCAGACAACGCTATAACGTAAACCGTCTGTTTCTCCCGGTCAGCGGGGATTTATAAAAAACTGATGTATTGTGCTCAACCTCGCATGATTCTCACAATGCGTAGCTGAAACAATAGATTTAAGATGCCAAGTTGGTACACTATACACAGATTTTCGAAAAATATTTCGATACTCTCACTCACGAAGCTTTATTATAGAAATTTGACTGTTACGGTTTTTCTTTTCGTTAGTTACCTCGTTTTTTCATATATAATTGGTGGACAACGGATTATCAAATACCACAATTTTATATCGCCGACTTCCATGCATACCACATTTGGAATACCCCAGCGTTCTAACTTGAGACCACTTCTGTTGGTATTGATTAACAATATTGCCGTTATGATCGTCTGCTGCAAGTTATTGTTTGCGGACAATTTAAAAATATTTTGCACAGTGCGAAATTTGCGGATTTGGATACGATAAACGACTGGTGTGATTACAACCGTCTTACCTTAAATGCAAGTAAGTGTAATGCTGTCTATTACGGTCAGGTACTGTGTAAGCTTGACTTTCCCTGTAGTATAAACAACATGCCACCAAAAACGCTAAATTCGGTTTAAGGCTTTGGCTTTTTTTTACCACAAAGTTTTCTTTATTATTTTTTGGAGTTGTAAGAGGAGGGTACTCGTCTCATGGCATCATATGTAAAAATAGCAGTTATTTCTCTTTTCAAAGAGCAGGTTTTACTTCTTGTAGGTATGATCCAGTATGCTGCGCCTATCTGTCCTAAAAAAAGTAGTTCCATAACAATCTTATCGAATATCCAGGATAGAGCTACATAATATGTAGGGTACATTGATGTGCATTTAAGGAAGTTACATACCTTAAATCGCATAGTGCCGAAGTATACTATGGCAAAGTACTGTTCATAACAAGAATGAAAACCGGGCGAAGTTTTGGATGACCATGCGCAGACGAAAAGAAAGTATTCCGAACGACATGCATTTCAGCCTTTATAACCAAATTTGTAAAAAAAGGTAGTCAAAACGTTCGATACCGTATACAGTATTTTCTATTCCCTATGTCATTATTTGTCAAATTATTAGAACCTACTAAATAGCACTACTACTCAAAAATAGCTTTAGACACACCTTGCGATGGGTTTTTGTAATGAGCGTCGAATTTGCGCTGCATCGAAAGCAGCATTCGTATTTTCCTTCCTTTTTTGACTATTACATTACCAACTTGTCTCTGAAAAGCAATAATAACGCTGAATCTTAAGAACCCTGTACCTCAACTTCAGAATCAGTATTTAATAAACTTCATTACTTTCAGGGTAAAATTTCCAGTCGGGTACGTCGGCGTTCTTGAATTTATTAGATTTCAAAACCGCGGATGCTCCCCGAGCAGCCATTCATTCCCAATTAAGCCGCTCCAAAAGTTTACATTTCGTTTCGCCGTTCAAACCATAATTAATTCCGCATCCGAAAAACTTATTCTCCAGTGTTTGCGTAGGTCCACGTGTATTGGGTGCTTTAATCCACCAGAATTTAATTGGCACCCTTGTAAAATGAGGGTCGGCGGAGGGAAACTGCATCAGTTTCGCGTTTAGTGGCAATGCCATTTTGCTGGTAAACGTAGATACGTTCGCATATGCGTGAGGTTTATTTTTAATTAGGGAAACGGATACATTTATGAATACGAGAAAGCAACTTGTCGTTCATACGCTAGCTATAAATTTATTAGACGTATACATTGTGGTTATGAAGTTTGGAGCATAACTGCATTATTTCATGAACTGTTTTCAAGGAAAACGCTCGAAAACGTCAATTATATTTTTAAATAGCCGACATTAMGACGTAAAAATTCCATCGAGGCCGTCATCTGTTGTGGAACCGTGACATCAGCATGAGTTTTTTAAATGACAACCCCTTTTTTCCTTATTACTTACATGATGTAAAAAATTGTAAGTTACACAAGTTTTTCGAAAAAAGCATTTGCACTAGAATAAAAACGCAATCCTGTTGGAAAAAACATTTATTATTATTAGACCTAAAAAAATTTAGCGCAGTTGTTCGAATTGCTCTCTACCAACCATTTGGCACTGACCAATACAATTGTGCACATTTTTTACTGCCCTCACGTCAACGTGAATTCCTTGCTGTATTTCCTCTAAATTATGTGGTCTGTCGACATACACTTTTTTAAATCAACCCAACGGGAAAAAATCCAAGGGAGTCAAGTATGGGGAACGAGGTGGACTTCAAAATATCTCCTTTTTTTTGAGAAAATGTAGTACCTAACAATTGCACTAAATATTGTGGCTTTTTTGYGTTCAGTGATTATAGTTTTTCCATTGGAGTTGATATTTATTCTAGTGTAAAACCTATTACCTATTTCGAAAAAAATATTGTGTTAGGAACATTTACATCGTCATGTAAATTGGGGTTATCATTAAATAAAAACTCATGATGACGTCTTAAATGAATTTTTTTTCATCATAAGCCATTAAAAGAATAAAATTCTTGAAAACATGAGATAATCCAATTATAAATTATGTCCCAAACTTTATCACCACACCATAGATGTTTTCTAGAATTAAAGGAAAAATATATTATAAATAATTCAAAAACAGCAATTTTCGACTCATTGGTACTAATTATACTGGGAGCTTTATTCTTATATATAACGAGTGCATTCCCAATTATTGTAAATTTCGCATTATCCTGTTACGTTCGCACTTCTTATTAGTTATATATACCATAGCCGCATATATTGTAAATATACAATTTAAATTTGAAAAGTGCTGGCAGTCACCTAACGTGGTACCGTCTACGCCACTAAAATAAATCTCAAAATTTATTTTGAGGAACAAGGTTAACACTTGCAAACATGCAGAAACACAACGCAACTTTGCGATTAAATAAGCTGTTTGTTTGTAGGGTTTGTAGAGTACACCGTACGCGTCATATTTATGGCGAATTTTGGAAGTTGGGTGAAATGGATCAGAATTAAACTGTCTTAAAAATCATAAAAATCAAAGTGCAAAAATTTAAATAAAGTTTAACAACCAACAGGCCTCTTTCTAGATAAGTCGTGATAATTAAGCTAAAAACGAATTAAGGAAAAACTCGTTGTTAGTTCTAAATATGGATAAACATGAGATGTCTAAAGAAAATGAAATTGTAGTTTAACAATTTCGTTTAACGGCTTAAATTATGTTTACTTTTAAATTAATTTATTCTACATTTTTATATAATTCTTCAAATGAATTGAATAAGATAAATTATTGAAACAGGATTTCACTTTTTGGAAATCTGATAATTAGTGTAGTTAGTTTCTAAGATTACTTTTCCTAGATGTTATAAATTAGCTATACCTCTACTCCGGTGTATAGAATCACTTGCCCATAACACAAACTATTGGAAGATCAGCTTGTTCCCATTTTTGAACCCTGTCTAAAAATATGTTTTTATTATTTACTAAAATTATAAATAAAGTTGAGGGTACTCAGACTGAAGCTGTTACAATTATTTTACTGAAAACTATAGAGGAACATTTTAGTAGTAGTCCTGCGTCCGCATACACTACTTGCTGTCTATTTATGACCGACGTAATATTTTGATTTCAAAGCTGCGCTATAAGTGTAAATTATTGAGCTGTTTATTTTAGTTCATTGAAAATGCATTAATACCTTTAGGTATAGATTTCAAGCTTAAATTTATTTAGTAATAGAACACCCGCACTAATTATTAAAAACTTTTAACCTGCAGCATTTGAAAAAGGCTATTGCCTCTGCTTAACGAGGGGTTTTATGCACTTTGCTTAAATATACCTTATCTGCTGTTATACGACAACAATTAACTACTTTGTATTCAAGCCATTTTTACCATACGCGACCTATATGTGATACAACTCAAAAAGTACAGATTCAGTTCATTTCGCAACCAATTCTCATTGTTATCTGCTTATAACACCGGCATTTGCTTGGTTGAAATGCACCTAAAATTGGCGTACAATCTGCTGCTGATGGATTGTACCGGCACCCCTCATAAAATGAGGAGTTCTAGTGTGAATTGAAACAGTTTAATACCATATCGGCTGCTGGACCGGATGATACATGACCGGAGCGATGTGGAGCATGTTGGTAGGACCATTAATCAGGAGAGGGCGTGATTGCACGTGTCCAACTTCAACCGCCTGGAATAGGGGTTCATTACAGTGGACGATATGACTAGTCCGGACCTTTAATTATGGGTTGTCAGTATTTAATTTCCGGCGGTACGCCATGAGGTAGACGTTGAACAAACGGTATGCAGAAAATCTAGAGGGGTAAGTTTAGGCGATCTACGTTTCTCTGATAGAAAGAACCTTGTCGTCATCGGTATTGAAATATAAATGTGCCGTGGTGGTTCACAGTAGTCTATTGTGTTTAGATGTGTTTTTCGTTGGAGCCGGGTTAATCGCTTATCCTGTTGATAGGTGAGCTATCAAATATTGTTCTGATCTTGTATAGTAATTAGCATATGTCGCACCTCTAGAAAAACAATGACGCAAACTTCGAAATTTTTTAGTTAATTATGCCGAATGTTTAATCGAGAGAGTAATGTCATTCCTAAATTTTATAAAGTTATTGTGTATCAGTGAAGGATGTTCTCTTACCGTTGGTTTTGATAAGTGTAAAGATGGACAGAGTGGGAGTTATAGCTTTTGAGTTGAAAGTCTGAAGGAGGTACCTATAAAGTCAAGTCAGTCAAGGCGAATTGAACATAAACGTGTTAAAAGGAGAACTGCAGAAAATTCTATGTATCGTCTAACCAGCATTTTAAAATTACAACTGAATGGTGAAAAGCTATTATTAATTATACAATTCTAATTCTTTAATGCACATTGGAGTTATTAAATGGATGCGTGCTGGTCTTGAAAATATTCTCGTTAAAACACGAACTACACAAAGGCAAAATATCGGGTGCATCATCCAAGAACAGTTGTTCAGCGTCTGGTTCTACCAAAAGGACAGAGAGGATGTGGAGTAATAGATATCGTGAGGCTGCAAGAATAACAAATGAAGCCTCTCCAAGCTTATATTTTCAGTCGGCGGTACTCTGCCT
Source organism: Rhyzopertha dominica (assembly GCA_025024175.1). Taxonomy (NCBI): domain Eukaryota; kingdom Metazoa; phylum Arthropoda; class Insecta; order Coleoptera; family Bostrichidae; genus Rhyzopertha; species Rhyzopertha dominica. The sequence goes on along the minus strand of QCXZ01000003.1, from coordinate 41,448,812 downwards.
TGCATTTTGTTGTGGAATCAAAATGGAATGGAATCAAAAAGCATTAAATGGACGGCATCTGTATGTGCGGCTGGAGAATGATTTGTGCAGGATATGACAGTAAGCTTCTGAATGGATGACTGTCAAACAGTATCAGCCACCCAATAAAATATAAGGCATGATCAAGTAGCCAAAATTATACATCAAAGCTTTACTGAGTAGCACAGTTTTGCAAGAAAGGCACATACCTACTACAGGGTTTCTATAAATGATTCATGCATTCAGGTCGCCTATGGAGAAAAGTGTGTATTTTCAACATATTATTTAGTGTTTTGTGGGATAATTAACTTTAAGGTTGCAGAAAGCTCACATTTCGGAGCTGTGGGATGACATTGATCTTGAACTTTCAGTACTATTGCCGCTTACTATCGCCGTGCATATTGTAGCTTGGCAGCACTTACAAAAAGGCGGCACAAAGATTTCAGAAATCAACGCCACCCGCGTTGCATGGATCATTTACAGAAACCCTGTATATCTATATACCCCTCATCGTAATGTGAACATGACACTCATAAATTATATTGCAACAGATTTGTAATTACTGATATATCTGTTGCTAATACGCACAATTTTCATCAGGCTTAAAATGATTAAATTAACAATTATGTTCGATTATCTGAAGAAATAAGGCAGATGTGGCATCAACAGAGTTATAACTGTTCCAATTATATTGTCTGTTACATACGTGGTTTCTAAATAAGAGTTTGTGCAAATTAGGAATAAACATTCACACACATAGTAACTAAAATTTGGAAGGCGGTGGTATTAAAATACATGTACAATAGTTAGAACGTTTCTTTCAGTATGCTTAGAACCATAAATGTAATAACTTATTATTGGCTTACTTTTCAGGTTGACAGCTGCTGTAATACCAGTGGACTTGTATCTTGTATCTTTTACGTCTTACGCGAMTAATAGGTAAATTAAATTTAATGAAATCTTTAACTGTTGACATAATGGTAAGCGCCGGGTGACAATTATAAAATCCATGCGATATCTCGATTAATGTAGATTGGCAGTTCTGCTAAATTTGAAGTTTATTCGTTATTGTTTATCACGCATTGTGCTACATAGATACCTATTCACTTTCTGGAATAATTTTACCAATATATTCCTCGACACTTACATACAACGTAAACATTGCAGATTATACCTGTTTTCTTATAATTACAGTGATTTAATATCAAACTCTTGCTGGTTAACTGCACTTATTTAATTCGTTAAGTGACTTAGTCCTTCTACCCACAAGAAAAGAGGCCACGTGATCGATACAAATTAAGGCACTCAGCTGTCACGTGGCCTTGAGGCGGCGTCAAAATTGCGGACTTGTTTGGGTCTGTTCGATTAGCAAATCACCCCAGGCGTGGGGTTCTCTTCCATAAATCACGGACTCTTTGTAAGGGCGCCAAAGTAACCCCTCGAATCTTTAAATAAAGTGATCCCGTGCATATGTAAGATTTCCATATTTATTGAACTTTTTTGTGTTATATATTTTACATGGAGGAAAAAGCCAATACGTTTACTGTAACCGCATTAGGATTCAGGGATAGTGTATATTAATGGTACCTGGTATGCAATGCTATATAATGGCAAGTCACCTGTTGTTTGTTTTGAATATGATATTGGGGTTATAAGGTGTCAATCTCGGGTACTTATACAAAATGTATTAAATTATTTCACATTTCAGCCAGACTGTCCATTACAATCAGGGTCGGCATGATTAAAACAAAATGTTTAAAACAGAATGTTTTAAACTTGTTTAAAACAACGCTTCTGTTTAAAACCTTGTTTTAAATAAATGTTTCAATCATTTGTTTTAAACAGTATTTTTTAACTACTATTGTATGTGATTCATTAATTATTACTATTAGGCTCGTTTACCTCCACAAATAGATAAACAGGATTATTAGTAATTACATATCTACATAATGTCACCTTACATTTGCATAAAAA
>QCXZ01000003.1:41424280-41446720 GCA_025024175.1 Rhyzopertha dominica | reverse complement strand
AGTGCAATTGTTAGGTACTATATTTTCTCAAAAAAAGGAGATATTTTGAAGTCCACCTCGTTCCCCAGACTTGACTCCCTTGGATTTTTTTCCGTTGGGTTGATTTAAAAAAGTGTATGTCGACAGACCACATAATTTAGAGGAAATACAGCAAGGAATTCACGTTGACGTGAGGGCAGTAAAAAATGTGCACAATTGTATTGGTCAGTGCCAAATGGTTGGTAGAGAGCAATTCGAACAACTGCGCTAAATTTTTTTGGGTCTAATAATAATTAATGTTTTTTCCAATAAGATTGCGTTTTTATTCTAGTGCAAATGCTTTTTTCGAAAAACTTGTGTAACTTACTATTTTTTACATCATGTAAGTAATAAGGAAAAAAGGGGTTGTCATTTAAAAAACTCATGATGATGTCACGGTTCCACAACAGATGACGGCCTCGATGGAATTTTTACCTCATAATGTCGGCTATTTAAAAATATAATTGACGTTTTCGAGCGTTTTCCTTGAAAAAAGTGCTCCAAACTTCATAACCACAATGTATACGTGTAATAAATTTATAGCTAGAGTATTAACGACATGTTACTTTCTCGTATTCATAAACGTATCCGTTTCCCTAATTAAAAATAAACCTCACGCACATGCGAACGTATCCACGTTTACCTGCAAAATGGCCATTGCCACTAAACGAAAACTGATGCAGTTTCCCTCCGGCCGACCCTCATTTTAAAAGGGTGCCAATTAATTCTGGTGGATTAAAGCACCCAATACACGTGGACCTACGCAAACACTGGAGAATAAGTTTTTTACCGGATGCGGAATTAATTATGGCTTTGAACGGCGAAACGAATGTAAACTTTTGGAGCGGCTTAATTGGGAATGAATGGCTGCTCGGGGAGCATCCGCGGTTTTGAAATCTAATAAATTCAAGAACGCCGACGTACCCGACTGGAAATTTTACCCTGAAAGTAATGAAGTTTATTAAATACTGATTCTGAAGTTGAGGTACAGGGTTCTTAAGATTCAGCGTTATTATTGCTTTTCAGAGACAAGTTGGTAATGTAATAGTCAAAAAAGGAAGGAAAATACGAATGCTGCTTTCGATGCAGCGCAAATTCGACGCTCATTACAAAAACCCATCGCAAGGTGTGTCTAAAGCTATTTTTGAGTAGTAGTGCTATTTAGTAGTTCTAATAATTTGACAAATAATGACATAGGGAATAGAAAATACTGTATACGGTATCGAACGTTTTGACTACCTTTTTTACAAATTTGGTTATAAAGGCTGAAATGCATGTCGTTCGGAATACTTTCTTTTCGTCTGCGCATGGTCACCAAAACTTCGCCCGGTTTTCATTCTTGTTATGAACAGTACTTTGCCAATAGCATACTTCGCACTATGCGATTTAAGGTATGTAACTTCCTTAAATGCACATCAATGTACCCTACATATTATGTAGCTCTATCCTGGATATTCGATAAGATTGTTATGGAACTACTTTTTTTAGGACAGGTAGGCGCAGCATACTGGATCATACCTACAAGAAGTAAAACCTGCTCTTGAAAAGAGAAATAACACCAAAGCCTTAAACGAATTTAGCGTTTTTGGTGGCATGTTGTTTATACTACAGGGAAAGTCAAGCTTACACAGTACCTGACCGTAATAGACAGCATTACATTTACTTGCATTTAAGGTAAGACGGTTGTAATCACACCAGTCGTTTATCGTGTCCAAATCCGCAAATTTCGCACTGTGCAAAATATTTTTAAATTGTCCCGCAAACAATAACTTGCAGCAGACGATCATAACGGCAATATTGTTAATAAATACCAACAGAAGTGGTCTCAAGTTAGAACGCTGGGGTATTCCAAATGTGGTATGCATGGAAGTCGGCGATATAAAATTGTGGTATTTGATAATCCGTTGTGCACCAATTATATATGAAAAAACGAGGTAACTAACGAAAAGAAAAACCGTAACAGTCAAATTTCTATAATAAAGCTTCGTGAGTGAGAGTATCGAAATATTTTTCGAAAATCTGTGTATAGTGTACCAACTTGGCATCTTAAATATATTGTTTCAGCTACGCATTGTGAGAATCATGCGAGGTTGAGGACAGTACATCAGTTTTTAGTTTTTAATAAATCCCCGCTGACCGGGAGAAACAGACGGTTTACGTTATAGCGTTGTCTGAATAATTATTACATAATTATTCAGACAACGGTTATAGGTATGAAGACAAACAGATATCGATGATTTTCCGGGGTCTTCTGCCGTGGTCCATGGAATCAATTGCTCACAAACGTTTCGACCTACGTCACCGACGGCATCTTTAGTGGTCGTGTTGGCTCTTCTTATAGTCGGAACTTCGTCATGGTCAGTGATTTCGTTCATCATGCGCCTGCTTGCTCGAATCCGTTGTTTGTTAGTCAGCGCCTGTTTCCACACTTGACTGATGCCTGTAGGCCACCTTCCCTGTTAAAGTTGTATGGKTGTTGTTCTATTTCTAAGGCCTAGTCGGATTGAATAATCCGGTGACTCTGACCAGGACCTCAGGTTGATCAAACCTTTACCTTTAGGGTGTGTTGTGGTACTGCCGATTTKTCTGGTTACTCCAAACAAACTGTTCTCTTATACTCTTTTTTTTTGATACTTTCATTTCGTGATATCATGCCTGTGTAATCTTTACCGCACTCACAGGGTATCCTGTATACGCCTGAGGTTAGTAGTGGATTCAAGGCATCATTTACTGGTGCAATTCTTGTTGGATGTTCCGTGTTGGCAAAAGTATGGTTTCAATATCTTTTCTGTCAGAATCTTAGCTATACTGTCAGTTAGTGAGGGAAGGCATACTTTGTGTTTGTTTGCTTCCCGTGCATTGTGCATTGTTCTGTCGTCGACATCTGGGTTTAATGACTTGTCGAACCTCTTACTGGCTGTATCCATTTGCACGTGTTCATTATCTGATGTTGCCTTTACTCTATTTACTAATCTTTCTATTTTGGTTCTCTTTGTGCCGGGTGGGTTATAAGAAGCGGTATTTAGGTCTTGCTTAGTACGCGTTTTTCTCCTGTACATGTCATTGGCTAGCCGTCCGATGGCTGATCTTTCTACTGAAACATCCAACTTTTTATCATATTTGTTTTCTTTGGGTAACCGAACGTTTCGATATAAAGTTGTTAGTATGATCCAAGAAACTCCCTCAATGTCTTTTCCGTGGGGCCAAAGATAAATGTTTCATCCACATAAATGTATGTGTTGGTTTACATTGGATTGTCTCTAATGCTCCCTTATCAAAATTTTCCATAAAAAAGTTGGCCATTAGTAGACTGAGCGGACTTTCCATTGCTACATTCTTGTTTTGTAAATAGAATTAGTTGCTCCATAGAAGGTAGATTGAAATCAGACAATGCTTAAAAGGGCCAACTCTACTGTAGGAAACAGAATGTCCAGTAAGAGTATCATATTTTGCACTAAGCACCTTTGTGAACAACGATTCCACGTCGAAGTTAAATATAATGACGGGGTCTTTTATCTGGACATTCTTTAGGATGCCCGTGAAATGTATGGAGTTGTATATGCGGTGTTCGGTACTTCCTACGTGCGGTTTCAATAGGATCGTCAAGTGCTTAGCTAGATCGCATGTCGGAGAACCGACGGCAGTCACAATTGGTCGCAGAGGTGCATTCACTTTGTTTGTTTTTGCGAAACCATAAATGCGTGGTGATCAGCTGTCGAATGGTTGTACTCGTTTAATTAACAGTTGCTCCCGTTTGGCTACACTGTCATATAGAATTTAATTATACCCAATTGTTACCATGACAATAGACATAGGAAATCACTGCTCGTTGTTAAGCATATCTTAGGGAGTCAGGTTTCCCCTGAAGCAATCTTATCAACGTGAAATTCGTGATAGTAGTAATAAAAAGAGATAGTTTTTCCACGAACATTTTGATAGAACAGAGATAATGTTCTGTGATTATTGGGCGCCTTTGTTAGTTTAAATGCATATTTTTTTATTGTGGACTTGGATCACTTGTTGGACAATACCGCTAATAAGTGTATCTTGCTTGAAGTGCACTTTTTGCGGTCCCTTAAAAAGAAAGTGCCATACTGAATGGCATTCTAAATCAAAGTTCGTTTAGTTTTTTTCATGTCAGCCATTCATAAATGTGATTCAATTTTCGTCTATTTAAAAATCGTTAACCCCGCGCTCGATCTTCATTAAATAAACATAAATATTCATAACCTCTGAATACGAAATAACGCCGGCGAACTGAATGACATTTTGAAGAGGCGTTTTTGCCTTTTTTCCGTTAATTACCAGTGTCAGCCACTTTAATATCCCTGGTTGACGTTATCACGTCGCGCACTCCACCACGCCGCTGGTCGCTTTTGCAGTTTCCTACCTAATAAATGCCTGGTAATCTCCATAAACACGCATATTTATTACGAACCCTTCCCAGTGATTAATGACAAAAAATAATTCGGAATAACGTTGATGTTCATAAATATTAATTACGATGTGGCAATTGCTCCTTTTCTCCCAAAATATTGAAATTAATGGAGTTTACTGGCATCAGGACTTTCTCGAATCAGACGTAATAACAGTACCATTGTTCGGGGCCGGCCATGATTGATCGCTGTTTATTTTTGCTTTTACCTGGCGTTGACGTGAAATTCGTTAACAGTTGCGATTGCCGCGTACAGAATCTATAAAATTGGTGATTTATGGTCTCTGGTTTTGAGTTAATGGACCGTCGTCGCCCGAGTGCTACTCTGAGTCAACTCTGGCGGTGAAACAATCGAGCGTTATTAACTCGCGACCCTGCCCCTAGATACAGGGCGTTATGCAGGAATGGGAGTTTGATAGATAAGGATCTGTGTTCGGGGAGGAATCGGGACACTTTTCCTGCCTCCCAGCTGTCGTTATGGGCGACTAATTGACAGACGGATCGTTAAAGCTCGCGAGTCTGAGAACAATCAGCGAAAGTATGAAAGCCATTCGTCTGCAAGTTGCTTGATAAAGGTCGCTGCCAGCTTATTATTTTTATACTTGAAACGTTTCATTAGGCACCTGTTTTATTGCTTTCCTTTCGAGCGAAACATTTCTCGTCAAATTATAATAAGCGTATGGAGAACTGCAACAAATGAAATTGATACGAATAAAAAATTATAATTACACCTAAATATTAAGACAGACGCAGACGTGAGGGTATTATATATGCAATTATATACTGAATTATCGTATGTGAAAAGTAATTTGCGATAGGTCTGTAAAATATCAGTGTAGTTTTGACGGAAAAAAATAGGTAGATAAATAAAAATAAAAAACAAAAGATAAATATACCAAATATGCAAATGTATTGTTTGTCTATTAAGGAGTAGTCACATATAATATCTCGAATACATAGTACTGTTAGTTCAGGAATACTATAAAAAAATAGTGAAGGGATTAGGTAATTACTGTTTGAGATTCCTCTAGATAATGCCGATAAAGGTGTTATAAATCAGGTCCACGCGGGCACTGCTTTAGAGTCGTAATCGGCATACTTACGCTTGAATAAAAAAAAATCTATCAAAAACGTGTTCTAGTGCAAAAACACCAATGATTTATATTGTTCATAGGCGTACCAACTGTCATATACGATCTGAATTGAAATAAATTATTATATAGTATAATGTTAATAGCTAGCATTGAAGAAAAGTAGAAGTAGTCAATTTCATTGACATACTTTTACAACTGCGTTATAAGCTCTTTATGACGTGAATCACACTACTACTTAAAGTAATGGGAATTATTCTGTCTGCTAATCCTTTTTCTTATAATATAACTCCAAATAAGTTCAATTGTATACGAAACGCGCTAGTAAGAACGTATAGTTTCAATGCGTGTGTCTTTTCTTCTTATTCTTTTTCTAGTGGTTTTGTTAAACACAAAAAAAACCAAAATATTATTTTTTAACTCAACAAACCTCGTTCTCAACTGGCTTAGACTGCATTTCACGAAAATCCCAAAATAACTCGATTTATTGTTTTATTTTTTTGCGGATGCAGCTAGCAAAAGATAGATACTGCTGTTTTTATAAGACAAATCATATCATTGGATGTCCAATGTATCAAAACTGAAACAAACTTAACCGTTATGCAATTTTAATCGTGTTCTTTATCTTACTGATTTATTTTCTCACAATATAAATTAAGTTGCTTTTCTAAATTACTTAAAATGCATAACCAACTTCAATTTCATAATTCATAACTGCATTGCAACTTGGTAACCAAAAATGGTGTTTACATGTGAAAATTGAGAGTTTATTTTGCAAAAAAACAAAATGACTACAGCTTGTAGCTTTAGTGGTTTTCATCTGGTTAAAACCTGTCTTGAAACTTGTGGAAAGAATTAGGTAGACTGGATGGGTTTAAAATTGGAGACACATAAACCCGTTCGAGTTGTCATTGATGAAGCTAACACTGTTGCCGTTTGGGGTCATTATGCTTTCATGGATGTGCAATCTGTTATCGCAAGTTCCTGAAGTCAGCATGTCATCATAGTCTTCAGAGTTCTCAACAATCATAAGTTTCAATCTTACAGAATTCACTTGGCACGGCACAAAAAAAAATATGGGAACATATAAACAATGATTCACGTTAAAATACATCTCAGATGAGTCGGTTGTCTCGGTTGGGATATTAGGTGATCATATTTACATCTTTCTTTCTTTCTTTCTTTCTTGAGGACACTACTTGCTTCTGTCAGGCAATTCTTTGATGACAATTTTCAGGGCTCTCTTGAACTTGCACTATTTTATATCTTTTAGGGACCACTTGGAGTTGAAGGTTTTTAAAATGTAACTAGCATCGTTGGTGGAATTACGTCTTTTTGTTACCTGAAAAGAGGCATGATTAACTTGTTCTGAAAAATGTTTGTTAACTTAACTTTTTTGTTGCTTAGCATTTATATGTTAATCATAACTTATGTTGTCACTTCAAGGAGGGCGGGATGTTCGGTATTTCGAATATATGCGCAAGACTGAATTAAGACGCTAACGCAATACCAGACGTACGCATCTTCTTCCGGACACAAAGAGTTTGTTGTTTCGTTTCTAAGCAATAAACGTCTCAAATACATTGGTTTATTTAACCCAAGAACAACTCATATAGGTATGTTTGAAAAGAGATACCTTAACCAATTAGGTTTAGATATAAATCCTAACTTATATACAAAACAGTTTACGAGAGTGTAAGAAAATTAGTACAATTTAAAAACTGAGTAAATAGTCAACTTAAATCAGCCTGAAGTAAGAGGTGCCTGGAGGAAGAGGTAACGACGAGGTATAAAGTGAGGTCGCGCAAATACTAGTGTTGTAAAGTATGATTAGTTTTAGATATTCGATACTACTCGTTATCTAAAAGTGATCGTAGCCTCGTTTCATATTATCTGAACGCCATAAGTATAACACTTCAATAAAGTTGTAGCAATCAAACATACTAATTAAATATTCTGCACGTACAATTTCTGCTTTGACCGAAACTTGTGATGTGTTTTTGGCAGCCGGTGCTACTCGCTTTGAAAGATTTAAATCTCTAACTATAGTAAAGTGTATGTGCCTAATGTGAAAACACGTGTTAAGTTTTGATTAAATTAATGATTAAAACAAAACTAAACTAAAATGTACTATCTGTCACATAATATAATCAATAATAAATAAGTGCATTAATTGGACGGATGAACCTGATGCTTTAATAATAAATTTGCAACATTTAGCACCAACTTAGATAGGTTTAATCCCAAATCTCCCGATTAGTGATGCCCAGTGTGTTCGGTTCTCTTTTGTCAGAAGTCTATGTGTTTTTGAAGCCAGAATGACTGAATACGTTTCTACACTAACTAACTACACCCTAAATTCTTTGTTAGTGCTCATTCCGATCAGTTCTTCTTGTAATAGGACATGGATCCCTGGGGGACCCTTGGGGGTCGATATAGAGTACTTTGGGTATCAACGATGTAGATAAACCACATCTTGAAAAAATGAGCAGTTTTTGCTAAAAATAATTCGAATACAGATTTAAATTTAAAGATGTATTCACCCTAGTATTTTATTTAATCTTACATAACATAATATTGAGTTATAGAAGCTAATATAATAACTGAGATTGCCTTTTAAACTTTTTATGTCAGTACCTACTTAACTGTTAAATTACAGTTTACAGAACCATATTGAAAGACAAATTCCTGCAAGCTTGCTTTCCTATTGCACGGGTCGCAGTAATTAATTTACATGAAGCTACGGTAATTAATCGCTCAAATAAATAAAGAACATCTCGCTCTGTACGTTATTCTGACTAAAATTATGTTTGTAAATTGACTTAAAATAGCAGTATTTCAATGTTTATTACTACGTCTTAGACAATTAATTGCATTCATATGAAGTTTAAATTACGTACGCAATATATTTTAATATACATACACCAGCCTCAGCCTGCTCTTGATGTTTTAGCCTCCAACAGCTCCCTTAATTGCGTATCCTGGGCTATTTTCCAATACCCATTGTGTCAGCGGGCTTATAAAAATTCTCGGGGAGTAGTAGTAGGAATTCCTGCTGGGACCGTTGACCTCCATAAATTTAAAAGTCCAGGTAGTGTGTGGATGGAACAAAAAGGGCGAATCGACATTTGCATGTTAGATGAAGGCGGCGAAAAAGATGGCTTTTAACACGTCACTTGTAGAGGGGTCGATACGGAATGGATTCTAGGGTTTCCAGATAACATCGGGAATGCCTTTAACCTACATTACGAACGGGGGTTTATTACCATAAAATGTCACTTTTTACTGTCAGTCGAGTATTAAATAATGAACAGGGTATTTTAAAGCTCACGTCGGGCGTTCGTTCTTCGCCTCGCATTAAAGCGGCATTAGTGAAAGCGATGCCTACTGCCATCATGTTTTATAGAGCATCGATTTGTTGAAAACTTGTTCGTTTACTCTTTATATCCAATTCCCTTCTTGATAAATCTTAGGTTGATTTATAGAAACACATAAATTGTTGTCATTGTGCATTGCTGCAATACGTGAATATATGATAAAAAATGGTATTGTAGTTATTTTATAGTTTTCCGCATACAGACTGATCTTTATATTTTACATGTATTGTTTTTGCCAAAACGTAACATAATATAATAATTATCAATAACAATCGCTCAAATGTATTTATAATGATTCTTTATAAGAGGTAGTTAATTGGGTCAGCAGGTCAATATATGTTTGAAGCGACAATCGAACTCGGGACATCTATACCACTAAAGCGAAGTCAAAACTGAATATTATACATCAAAGTTTTACTATTTGCAATACCAATAAACGCAATCCAGCATTTTTGTGGCTGAATCGCTCGTCGCTCATATTTTTTGAGCTTCATTGCCGAGATCTGCTACAGTGACCAGATTCTGGCATCCGGCAACTGATTACAACCTAAATTGTATGATGATGAAAGATAATTATTTTTAATGATTCTAAGAAGTAGTTATTTGGATTAGCAGGCCAGTATATAAAAATCGAACCCTCGAAGCCCTTCAACACCACGAAAGCCCTAATGAAATTCAAGGTCAAAGCGGCATATATTCATCAAAGTTTGACTACTTGTAACGCCACTGTACTCCATCCACCGCTTCTCTTGTTAAATCGCTCGTCGCTCAGTATTTTGAGCTTCACAGCAGGTTTTTGCTGCGGCGTTCAGATTTTGGCAACCAGCAGCTGATTACAACTCAAATAGTATAACAATCAGAGGTTGTTAACTGTGTTAGCAGACCAATATATGTCTAAAAAAGTGCTAGCTTTAACCGGAAATCTAACTAGGGACTTTTTGAATGCCGTTCAAATGTGATGCCATGTAGGTATGAATGTTGAAAGTACAATAAAATTGTATGGTGGGAGAAAGGAAGTTTGGTACATACCAGACAACGGAGTGACTTACTAAGAAATCAATATTTCTTTGTTACTGCAGTCTATTAAGAAAATGTTACATTTGAAATACACCCCCCCCCCCGTATAGTTTATCATCTGCAGTTCTATAAAAATCCTTACAGTAAATACACTCCTTGAACAGTACTTCACTGCCGGAGATGTCAATATGTCATATAACAGCAAAAGTTACACTATAAACATGTAAAAGAAGATGCGCAACTTGCCTGTTCTTAAATGTATTTTTGGTTCATTAAGGCACGTGCAGTATGCTGAACGATCATGTAACCAACGAACAATAACTATAGTTCTCGTCTTTTTAGACGTAATTGCAATTAAAAGATTTTCATGCAGCAACAAAAACTCAATGCTCCCGAAAAAAGGCAAGATAGAAATAAGGAAAATGAAAAATGCTTGTAACGGACTGTACAAAAGATAAAACAGTTGTGATACAGGAAATCCCGAGAGACAGAAACTACTTTCTAAGAATACTTGCCCATGAAACATACGGGGAAAACATTACTGAACAAGAACACTAATATTCTACAAGGAATAAAAAAGAAATTCTGTTACTCACATTAGACAAAACATATTAATGTTCAGAAGTAACTTGGAAAAAACTGTTCAAGGACTATGACCAAAATACAATTCGATGGAGAAAGTCAACAGAATTCCGGCACTCCAAAAGAACCTCAAACAAGGTAGCTTTTGGGGGGAAGAAGAAATCATAGCGGCAACAGCAAAAATTCTACACAAGAAAATAAATGTCCACGTGGAATAGGGAGACACAAAAGCATTCCAACCGAACGAAAACACTAAAAGGGCGGAGGATACTGAGAAACAAGTAAACATTCCTACAAACTTCAAGTAGGAGTACGAAACACTATGACGAGCTAGCTACAGACACTCGAGACAAAAAAAAAACATCGTATAGAGTGCCCGCACATCATCTAGAGCCCCAGCAAGCAAACGAAATAAACACATAAGAAATCACTCAAAGAAGCGTCGACACTGTCCCGGAAGACCAACCTAAACAAGACACCATAATCATACATAATTAAAGAGGTCCGAAATCTGCACAAAACTCCAGGCAGTAACTCATACAGAAACAACACTAATTGGGTGTACTCTGCAATGTATCTTCCTATTCCAGTCCTGACCTTCCCATAACATGTGCTATGTGGGAGTCCAGTAGCATCAACCCAATCAAGAGGGTATATCATACGCTACGCGCTGGTTCAATTAATCAATCAATCAAGACGTGACCATTGCAGCATAATAAGCAAGACATAATTTTGTAAACTAATTCGTTTTAAAATTATTTAATGTGCTATTAGCAACTAAGATCCAATGTTTCATAAGGAAAACATACGTTTTGCTTGGTTTCAAAAAACACTTATCAAAAATTGATGAATATTTTATCAGAGCTTTGATCACTGTAAACAATATTATCGAAAATTTCTTGTTACAATAAATGTTTCGTCTGACATATATTGTACTCTAAAATAATGTTCTTATAAGGTGCCTCTTTTAAGAAGGAATACATATTAACTAAATTATCACAAACCCCTCCATCCCTGTACATTTCCATCAGCAACTTGCAAAAAACAGAGTATCGGTCAAAGCAATAGTTGTGTTCACTTTCCTCAAAGGCGGCAAATTGATTTAATCGAGAATGTCCATAAGCGCCCTCGATGCATGAATCATTTAGATATAGAAATCCTGTTTTTAATATACTTCATCTACGGGGTAAGGCTTAACAGATTAAGTAGACAGATGGTTTTCATGTTACCATAAATTGTAAAAGCATATACATAAATGAGCAGGCTGTCTTGGTGATTTATTCCTGGCATCAGATTAAACAAAATACACCATTATGTACACAATTTTGCCATTTTAAACGCAAAGTTTGCTTACAATTCAACCACTGCCGTCTACAACAGTACATAGATTAAAATTAAATCAGCTGAATGTGACGGTGCCCTTTCTGCGTTCGAAGCTCTTCCACGAACTTGTTTCACTCATGGGATAATTCTCTACAAAGTTACAGCCAAGTGGCAAATCCAGTTAAGTGTCGCTGATTTAGTACCTAAAAATTCAATTAAGCGCTCGGAATGCTTTACTATTCCTAATTTAATTCAGAACGTGCAAAACAAACTTGCTTTATGTTGTGAAACGCCTAATCGATTAATGTGCTTCTCTAACAGAAATTAGATAGAGAGAGAGGAATTAATATTTTCTTATGGAAGTGCACATCAGGGCTGATCTTGCTAATGTGCATGTAATGTTTTCGGGCAATCGCGAATAATACGTAATAATAATATTCTTGTATATCCTATTTTTATTACACGTTTCTTATAAAATTTTCCTATTTCACACTTCCGTTTAATTAACGTTTAGTTTTGTTACATCACCACAAGTAATATGTTGCAGTTTAAGTTGTTTAGTTCTGTAATTGGGCAATAATATACCTCTAGGGTTCTCATTAAAATACAATGAAATAAAAAGACTTACACCCTACGCGCGCCACGCATAATTTTCCAAGATTCCTTTTTACGCGCGCGTACTGAACAATTAATTCGTTATAATTTATCCTTCAATATTTAGGCTGATTCAGAATCAAATTTTATTCTTTTTCAAACCTTACTTTAAATTCTCGAAAATTTTGTATTTTTATTACCTAGGTTTTACGTTAAGCTTAGTAATTTGCAAAACGTAAACTCCTTGCCAAGTAAAGAATAAATCTCTCGAAAGATTTGAACAAAAGGCTGCTAACAGGTAGGTGGGTCGAGTCGTTCATGCTAAACATGCGAAAATTTTGCTAATTGGACTGTATATTTTTTTTTTGGTTTGTTAGATGATAATCTCGCGCTTGTTCCTCACGAAGGTTTTAAATCTCTAACGCGGTAGCAAAAGAAATCACAATAAATTATTTTGGCGGAAGATGAGCTTACTGTATAAGTTCATTATTAGCCGTAATTAATTCTAAAGACGTAACCTCATTCTGGGTATAACAGATGCCGATAGCGGGCTGTGTCTAATAGCGCACTCATATACCGACAGAGCTAAATCAATTAGCAACGGTTGTCATTTACKACACACACACCACTCCAGCATGTATGTGAAACAGTCGCATATATATTACCCTTGATTTAGCGGGTTCACTTGGAGATATTACGGCAAAATTAGTACCTGCACGGATTGTGCCGATTAATATTCTGCCGAAAGGCGAGCAAGATGAATCATTGGCTGAAATCGAGGATAATTAAGGCATTGGTTTATTTGCTTTTATTGATGTAGTGTGGGAACTTTTTTAATCACGTTTCATCACGTCACATCGTGAAATGGCTGTGTGATTAGGAAACTTGGTATTTCATAGGCTGTGCTAAAAAGCCCATTATAACTTGTAATTATTTTTATTTATTTAGCTAGGTCAGTGAAAATCTTTACCCTCCATTATGTTTGTTATAACGAAAATTGTTTAAAGCTTAACAGCCTTTGAATACTGATCAGTGTATCTGTAATAGGCTAAGGTTTTACAAAATCAAAGCAACAATTATATAAACTTAAAAAATATGAGAAAACGGATTTGTTATGGTGGTGGCCATTCCTACAGATAACGAAGGATTGTCTCAGCACGTTCCGCAGAACAAACGCACAAAAATAGCGCTTACGTTTTTTTAAGAAACCTCTAACATTATATATCAGGATGTCCGTTCTTATGAAATAGAGCTAACTGCAGAGTCCAGTAAAAAATTATTTTATTGTTCGGAATTGGTTAAGTTAGCAGTTAGCTGAGTTTTCACTGTTTTCACTTATTTTCCTCCATTCCGTTCTACCAGTATTTTTCATTTTATTTCTCCACTCGGGCTTCTATTTGTTTCAGGTGCGTCACAACTTGATATTCTCACTATTTCTGTGTTTTCAGCACAGTTCTCGACCGGTCTGCTTTCAAGTAGTAATCGCTGTAAGGTTGTTACTACTACTACTACTACTACTACTACTACTACTACTACTACTACTACTACTACTACTACTACTACTATTACTACTACTACTACCCCTTTCTCAGGGGCTTCCAGTTTTCATAATTATTCCATTGAGGGGTATATAAAATAAGTTGTTGACAGTCTAGAGTCTTGCTAAACTCATCTGTTTATTTCTCTAATAKAGGGTTTCTATAAATGATTCATGCAACGCGGACAGCGTTGATTTCTGAATTCTTTGTGTCGCCTTTTTGTAACTTCTGCCAAGCTACAATATGCACGGCGATAGTAGCTGAAGGTTGCAGATCAATGTCACAACCACAGCTCCGAAATGTGAGCTTTTTGCAACCTTATACTTAATTATCTCACAAAACACTACAGAGTATGTTAGAAATACACACTCTCAGACATTTTCTCATATTAAAATATATCAAATAATTTAAAAATCGACAGATGACAAGTATACGTCACTTTCCTGAGAGGCGGCAAATTGATTTAATCGATAATTTCCATAAGCGCTCTGGATGCATGTATCATTTATAGAAACCCTGTATATTCCTCCGTTCGTACTGCAACCTCTATTTTATTCATGGTCGTTGTGATGAGCTTCCTAAAAGCGTTATTTCTGTTAAGTGATTTATTATTTCACCTCTATGAAGTTTATCAAACGTTCGCTTAAAGCCTATGAATAAAAAGTACTAACAGTTATTTTATTAGTAKCATATTTATGTTATTTGATTAACGATTGGAATAGAAATCAACAGTAGACCTCCTTCGTCAAAAAACGTATTGCTAGAGATTTACATCCTTCTTAACAAAAAAATTTTAACACGTACTTTTTGCTGCGTATAAAATTTTGTATGTTGATCTATCATGGCCGATAGTATTTTATTTAAAAGCGACATTTGAGGGAGTAATTCCCCGTTAATTATTACAGATCCATAGATATTGTACAGCAGAATGAGCAGTTCTTCTCCCAAGATTTTTGGCATTGATTTTTGTGGCTGTACCATGCACCTCCATTATTATTTTATGTAATTTCTTGTGGACAATTTATTACACATATATAGTCTGGACTAGGCGATTTGTTTCCTTTTATGTTTCATATTACTACCTATTCTTCAGTTTATGGTCGATCTCCCTTGAAGAGCTTTTTGTTCATCCTCATAGTATTTTTTCTGCTGTACACTGCGCTTGATCATTAGGTGTTCCAGATGTTAATCATTATTAACCATTTCATTTCAGCACTCATTTGCTCTTTAATTTTTATTCATATTCTGCGTCGAACCGGTCAGTCGTTTTTCTTTTTTCCATGTTGAAATCTATTTAGTTTTTCACTAGTTCATCCCATTTCCTCTTTGAAGCATTATTAGTCCCAATCTTACATTMTTGCTTTGTTTAATTTGATTTTGACGAAGCATTATTATCTTTTTCATACTTCGGTTGATTCTTTATATTTGCTATCTACCAGCTCATTTTCATAATAACCAGAAAATGATCCGTGGCTGGCATTTGCTCTCATTAAGAAGTTAAATTCCGAGAGAAAATTAAATAAAAAAACAGGTGGAAAGAAAGTGCAGGAACACCAACACGCTTTTGCCCATTAAGGAAAATATGATATGAAAATATTCGAACTCATTTGCTGCATATGCATGAAAGTTGATCTTTGCAATCGGGTAAATTTAAGATTGAATTCTTTGTTGTTAAAGGTGTTGTAAAGACGAAATACATGATTCAGCATTATGTGAATCTGGACAAATATACGAGCAGCTTGATATTCGAATTCACAGGCAAAAGGAAATTCCATTCAGTGGTATTGTGCATTAGTACTCGTATAAAAATTTTACTTCACACGGGTAGCTATGATGTTTTTAAACCATCTATAGTTAAGCATTAAAAAATCAATACATTTCTTTAAGTACTAGTACTGATGCTGTTAATGCAGTAGTAGTGGCATTTCAAAAGTTGCAGATTCAACCTGCTAAGTGTACGGCGTAGACCGTAGAGTAATTAAATAGCTTATGAGTACCGCTGAATAAAAAAAATCAAGTACAAGATCGACACGACTTCGCGAGTTCCATACTTTACTGATCATGAAGGAAAACTCTAATAGTCCTAGATGCGTGTTGTGCTGTTGTGCGTACCAACTTCAGCTTGGCGAAGTATAACCGTCTTCATCTTGGCTAATGAATTAATGATTTTCTGAAGTCATAATGAACATAATGAATTTGGAAACCTGATTGAAAGCGAAAGTAAACCACTACTTAAGAAACCAATTTTAGTAAAGGGTTAATACACTTACTTAATGGAAACAAAAAGTTTTCCGATCGCTGTCTATCCATCCATCAACGAATTTTTGAGACACAAATGATGATCCATCACTTGGAATGCGGTCTTAAATCCCGGGTATTTATTAATAATATAATAGCTAGAAAAGTCAGAGACTTTATAAAAAAAACTATCTTGTTGAATTCTTTTCATTCATAAAGCACTACCCACCCTAAGTAGCCTCAATTCCTTAAATGCCAGTCGCAATACTCATTATTAGTTAATGGAATACGACCTGGCTAATTATGATTTTGCTAATTTCCAATGCCAAAATGCAATTTTCGAGAGAAAAAGTGAATGCCATGTGCTGCGATCAAAGGCTCAGAAGCTTTTAAACGAGACGTTACTTTAATAGAATAGGTAACAATTTTTAAACCGGTATTTTATGTATTAAGGACAATTATGTATATGGTACAGCCCTCGTTAAGCTTGAAATCTTGCGTTGGGTAAGAAATATTACTGATATAAAAATAAAAGTACTCAGTTAATACTAATTTTATTAAAAAAAAAACGCATTTTTTGAAGTTGTCTTTCAGGCTGGTTAGAGCTATGGCTTAAGGGGACCGCTTCACTCCTGCGAAAGCGCTTTCAGATCAGTGGTGTGTAGTGAACATGGAAAACCCAATCGAGATGCGGTTCGTTTACGGACGACTAAAAATTTTGACTTGTTTTAACACCGTTTCCAAACTGGTGCTACCCCTCACCATTAGGCGTAACTGACTGCTGTCGTTACAGTGGAACATGAATTGAGAACTATAATTTTTAGCTAATGAATCTACAATTCTATTTGTTGGGACTATTACACTCACGGTGTCAGAAAGGGATAACATTTAGGCTTCATTAGGAGTTGTGGAACTACACATTCTACCTATCCTACGCCGGTTTTTTCCCTAATGTATTTTTTCAACAAGACAACGCTTAGAACAAAACAACATCAATTCGTAAGAAAGTAAGCTTTCGTGGCCAGAGTTAGATTGAAATCTTAGTCTTTTTAGGGTCGATGTTTCGCCCACTTTTGTAAGGAACATCATCAGTACAGGAATATGGAATATCGGTACAAACCTAACGCGAAAAAACACGTCCGAGTCGAACCAAATTCCAAGGTGCCACAGACAGAATCGGTAAAATGCTTAAGATAGAACTCAACCGTACTATATTCCGGCCCCCTTTGAAAATGTCAGAGCTCTTCTATCTCCGAAAAAACAAAATAAATCCTCTATCTTTTAGAAGCATCTCTTGTTCGTGTAGTGGCTTATATATAAGCGAAACAGGCATATCCATTAAAATCACGTTTCTTCATCCACTCAGCAGTAGCCGAACATAAGCATGAAACCGGTCACAATATTTTGTTTGATAATGTATCAGTTCTAGCGAAAACCCGAAACTTCCTAAAAGCCATAGAAATTTCCAAACATCCAAATAATCTGAACCGCGAAGATGGTTACCACCTCTCCACTATATGGAACCCAATCACATAACGGCTATCCCCACTTTCATAACCTCCCCCCTATGTCGTCCAAGCACCCTCATCCCCTTCGTAAAGCCTGGCCAACGTTACTTAACGTGTTCGTTCTCTTTCCTCCTTAGGATTTGGTTCGGCTTGGACGTGTTTATCGCGTTATGTTTGTACCATATTCTTTATTCCCGTTTCCAAAAAACAGACGCGATGTAACCCAAAAAAAATAAGATTTCAAGATAAATCCGGTTGTCTTGGCCAATCTTCCACCCGTCAAAGATGTTTGGGGCATTATGGGCAAAAAATTGCAATTCTTATCTCCTTCTCCATAAACACAAGCTCTAGCCGCACTGCATAAGTAGTAGTCTGGGATGAGCTAACTAAGGAGGAAATCATCTGACTGTATTGATGACTAGACACATTAATGGGTGCAAAAAGTACCGTGGAGGCTCTATCTAATATATATCGCCTTCTCTTCAACTGTTTACCTACACTTACTTTACACCAATAAATACGTAGGTAATTAATAAAAATCKATTCAAAVAAATATGBATGCTTCTTDRMACHDCYATHATTAATAACGTTGTCGACGACTACAAGAACTGGATGCAAAAACCGAAAGGGCCTTTTTTATCGCGAAAGCAGTCCTGCAAATCTCCGCGTTAATATTTAAAAATCAATATTGTTCGGGAGACGGGCTCACGTCGTGGTTTTACAACCGATTTGGGCCTTAGCCCGCCCGGCATCACAAAGCCGTTCCAGTATATCGGTCGGATCCGCTTAAAGTAAGTACGCAGAACTCAGTTGTCAATAAATAATGGATGCCAGGGAAGTGTTGAGACAGGTCGGATTCTGACTGTGAATGGAAGGGTAAGAGCAACAAAGGGTTCTAATGCACATTTGATTCGACGTCGGGGTGATATGCCTGACGTTTGAATTTACTGGCCGTGAGAAGAACACGGAATACGTGCCTGGAGCTGTATTTGAGAGCAGACAACTCCTGTTTGGCGTGGCAATTGTTCTTGCTTCCTGTGTATATTACTTTGGCCTAGTTTTGTAACACACAATAGCTGGTTTTAATAATTATTGTGACAAGAGAACTTAAACAAAAATTGTTTCAAAAGAAGCCTTACTTGTTGGAATACTTATGGACCTAGGGCAACCGATTAACATATACATCCAAAATTCAGTTTGCCAAGTAAGTACGATTATTTGGAAAAGACAGTTAACCTGCAGTGGCTTAACCAATGTTCTGCAATAACAGACCTTCTAGGACACAATAATATGCAAGGTCAAGGTGTAGGTTTTTTATACTCCAAGTGCTGGAATCAGCATATCCTCTTCTATTTGCGTAGATTTGAGATATTAAATCTCTAAGGTTCATAGATAACTATACGACCAATACTTCATCGGTAAGTCTCAAAAATGTGTGCCTGCCTGTACAGCAATGGACCAAGAAAATTTAGAATGTAGAATTGAGTGAAGCGCCGCCATTTTGATCGCCTCTAGGATGAGTTCTCAAAGTTTTTCCTGATACCGAACGCGTGGTTCGMGTGGCTGAACTTTGAAGAGGAAAGAGCATGTTGACCCGCTGCGTTAATAAGCTGTTGTGTTTCTCCGTTAATTACTTATTCAAAACTTTTATAACTTTATGCATACATGTTAATTTTTTTCCACTGGAATTTATCCATGATTCATATTTAATTACTTTATTGAGTTTCTCTGTTTGCATTAGAGAACCAGTGGTTGATTCAAGCGATTGGAGATCCCTGGCGGTAAATAATTCGGGGCCCAGAACAAAAAATTGTATAATGAAGAAACGATTTTGTCAGTTTTTTTTTAATTTTTAATCATTCAGTTATCTTATCCATATGTAGGTGACGGATAAAAGTTCATCCAATATTTTCTGAAAATGTTTGTAGTAGCTAAGTGGTACTGAAAAAGATCCCTCACCTGATTTGCATGGTAGTAGGTATTATTGTAAATATATTCATAGCCATCTTTACGTTAAGACAAGTCTTTATGCTATCCTTGTTGTCTTGTAAAAAGTTAGGTATCTATGTAGCTTCATCATGAATTCATTTGTTCTTTGCTGTACAATAGGATATTATCTTTGTCGTCGAAAACTTAAACAGCAACGCAGGTTCTGACATTTCCAAACGAATTCTCGAGCAGTTGCTGCTCGTATCGTCGTTTTAAGCATTAACTTTGGAATACACAATATGCTGAAATTAATATCCCAAAACCTCAAAGGGACGTCCTACAGTATATTGTACAAATCCAGAAACTTCAAGACCGGTTTCACCATTACTGGTTTAAATTATTAGTCAACAAACTTTCTCCTAAATGACCAAATTTGGCAATTAAGGAAGTTATTGGATACATATCCCCTACATCAAGAAACCTTGAAGAAGCTTTACAATTAATCATTTGAGCACATAACCTCCTTACTTCTCGTATAACTCATGCAAGATTACATCGTAATTATAGACGAGAAATACAAACTCAGCAGGCAATTATGTAGCATAGCCCTCGGTAAGAGCAAAGCTTTAGTTTCACGTCCAACGTGGAATCGATATTACCGCCACTGCTACCAAGCACGGGGGCAATCCACGGTTACCCTCACGCTTGCGCAATATCGCAATTTAATAAATTACCTGCTGTGAATAGTATTGCCCGGCCGAAAATGATGGAGAGCTATGGCAATTTGTTTCGTATGTGTACGCTAGGAAAAAAATCCCAAGACGTTTAGAGTGATTGATGGAAACCGTTGGAAATGCAGGACTTTTGTTTCAGAGTATTTACAAGAAACATGCCTCGACGACAGGCCATCATTTTCGTTTTTACGGCGGTTTTCGGCATTCAAAGTGGAAACTTTCGTTGTCGACGTTTTTGCTGATTTGCTCGACGGGGTTCCGACCTGGGGTCTGTTTCAGTAATAACGAGACACCATTAGATAAGCAGCAGATTTTTATGTTTGCCAAAGCCATTCATATAATTTTATTCACTTGAATAGAAGATTATACAGATTCGAAGAATGTAGTTTCCGATAGTGAATGACCATTTATTTCATAACGTCATAAAAAATTGTTGAGTAATAGGAAAGTCAATTGTCAACGAGCTAAATATTTTGAAGTACTTTATTATTATTATATTTTAAAACTTTCCATGTTATCCATAAAATAAAGTAAAAATTCACTTGGTAAAAAACCATTCTACTTAAATATTCCCTAGCCAATATTAATATTTGCAGACTGCGTAAAGGATACATTAATGCAAAGTCTTGAATAAAAAGCTTTAAATATTGCTTATTAAAAGTATATATTTATATTTAGTTTCTGATTGAACGTTTAGTTTTAAAGGTGGGTACGATAAATTACTTTTTTTGGTTACCTACATCGCTTTTGCACATCCATTTTATTACCCAATAGCTGGTATGAACTAGTGCTGTCAACAGTGATCGCTGTAACCGGTTTGGCGGTTACAACGAATTTAACCCGGGTATGAAAAAACGGTTTTCATAAAAATGACTAAACCGTCGATTACGGCTTAAATAACCGGTTGACCGGTGGTACCGTAACCGGTTAACGGTTTTACTTTAACCGTTAACCTGCTTGTGCTAACGGTTAACCGATTGAAATTAACGGGTTAAATGGGGTTAAGACTGTTAAACCGTTTAAAACTGACTGGTTAACCAGTTCCATTTTCATGTTAATCCATTATGAATTTCCCCTTAGTCGGCTAGTATATATTCTACACCATCTCATACTTGAAAATTAAAAAAAAATGACGTTATTTCAAATATATAATACTAATAATTCAAGCAGTTATGAAAAACCTGTTTACATATGGAAATAAAAGAACCGTCTATTATTACCGTTTTAATAGATATTTAATCTGAAGCAGTTTTGCGTTTAACTTAACGTGATGAACGTTGCCTCGGAACGTACGTAAATGTCAATCAGTTTTAAAATGTTAATTTATTAAACTTACCAACCTTTAACAATTTGATTTAAAATTCAAATTTTTGTTCGTTATTTTTTAAGGAATTCGTCTGTAGGGGTGTAATATTCTAACCGGTTAAACGTTAACCGGTTAACCGTAACCATTGACAGTACTAGTATGAACTTATAAACAATTATTATGAAATACTTGAACTAAATACAGTTAAATAGAATATTTCCTGTGTAAAGAAAAAGTTCCAGGTAGAGTAAAGTTGTTTTTTTCTCTTCTACTCCAACTTACTTTTCGCTCATTGTTATTTGATTACACTTAGCAATTGTAGAGACAAGCTATAATCAGCAAAATTAAGTAGCCATGATTTGAATAGAGATATAGGTAGTTCTGAATGCGTTTTGTTTGCCCACCGACCAGAATCTACGCAATTTTGTAACGATATTGTTGTGACGTGCATTGACAATTTAATTTACTAGATGCAGATTTACTAGACGTAGTATTGAGCTACAATTAAACAAAACTCGCCAAAAAGGCTTCTCCATGTAACGCAGCAAATCTTTAATACATTTGGACAGATAACACTGCTACGTGTATGGGCTAGAAAAAATGCGGATTTCTAACTTAGCTTTGTTTATTTACGCACTAGTACCAAAATACATTAAACCATAAAACTACTATTTATTATAATTTAAGTTCCCTACGGAGACAAGTATAATAGCCTTAAATAGCCACTAGATGGCATGGTGTTATCGTATA
>QCXZ01000003.1:41320900-41424180 GCA_025024175.1 Rhyzopertha dominica | reverse complement strand
ATGTAGATAAACCACATCTTGAAAAAATGAGCAGTTTTTGCTAAAAATAATTCGAAACAGATTTAAATTTAAAGATGTATTCACCCTAGTATTTTATTTAATCTTACATAACATAATATTGAGTTATAGAAGCTAATATAATAACTGAGATTGCCTTTTAAACTTTTTATGTCAGTACCTACTTAACTGTTAAATTACAGTTTACAGAACCATATTGAAAGACAAATTCCTGCAAGCTTGCTTTCCTATTGCACGGGTCGCAGTAATTAATTTACATGAAGCTACGGTAATTAATCGCTCAAATAAATAAAGAACATCTCGCTCTGTACGTTATTCTGACTAAAGTTATTTTTGTAAATGACTTAAAATAGCATATTTCAATGTTTATTACTACGTCTTAGATAATTAATTGCATTCATATGAAGTTTAAAATTACGTACGCAATATATTTTAATATACATACACCAGCCTCAGCCTGCTCTTGATGTTTTAGCCTCCAACAGCTCCCTTAATTGCGTATCCTGGGCTATTTTCCAATACCCATTGTGTCAGCGGGCTTTAAAAATTCTCGGGGAGTAGTAGTAGGAATTCCTGCTGGGACCGTTGACCTCCATAAATTTAAAAGTCCAGGTAGTGTGTGGATGGAACAAAAGGGCGAATCGACATTTGCATGTTAGATGAAGGCGGCGAAAAAGATGGCTTTTAACACGTCACTTGTAGAGGGGTCGATACGGAATGGATTCTAGGGTTTCCAGATAACATCGGGAATGCCTTTAACCTACATTACGAACGGGGGTTTATTACCATAAAATGTCACTTTTTACTGTCAGTCGAGTATTAAATAATGAACAGGCATTTTAAAGCTCACGTCGGGCGTTCGTTCTTCGCCTCGCATTAAAGCGGCATTAGTGAAAGCGATGCCTTCTGCCATCATGTTTTATAGAGCATCGATTTGTTGAAAACTTGTTCGTTTACTCTTTATATCCAATTCCCTTCTTGATAAATCTTAGGTTGATTTATAGAAAAACATAAATTGTTGTCATTGTGGACTGTTGCAATACGTGAATATGCGATAAAAAATGGTATTGTAGTTATTTTATAGGTTTCCACATACAGACTGYTCTTTATATTTTACATGTGTTGTCTTTGCCAAAYCGTAACATAATGTAATAATTATCAATAACAATTGCTCGAATGTATTTATAATGATTCTTTATAAGAGGTAGTTAATTGGGTCAGCAATGTCAATATAGTTTGAAGCGACAACGCGAACTCGGGACTTCTTGAAAGCCGTTCATTATACCACTAAAACGAAGTCAAAACTGATTTTATACATCAAAGTTTTACTATTTGCAATACCAATAAACGCAATCCAGCGTTTTTGTAGCTGAATCGCTCGTCGTTCATATTTTTTGAGCTTCATTGCGGAGATCTGCTACAGCGACCAGATTCTGGCATCCGGCAACTGATTACAACCCAAATTGTATGATGATGAAAGATAAATGATTCTAAGAAGTAGTTAATTGGGTTAGCAGGCCAGTATATGAAAAATCGAACCCGGAACCTTTTGAATGCCGTCCTTCAACACTACGAAAGCCCTATTGAAATTCAAGGTCAAAGCGGCATATATTCATCAAAGTTTGACTACCTGTAACGCCACTGTACTCCATCCACCGCTTCTCTTGTTAAATCGCTCGTCGCTCAGTATTTCGAGCTTCACAGCAGATTTCTGCTGCGGCGTTCAGATTTTGGCAACCAGCAGCTGATTACAACCCAAATAGTATAACAATCAGAGGTTGTTAACTGCATTAGCAGGCCAATATATGTCTGAAAAAAGTGCTAGCTTTAACTAGGGACTTTTTGAATGCCGTTCAAATGTGATGCCATGTAGGTATGAATGTTGAAAGTAAAATAAAATTGTATTGTGGGAGAAAGGAAGTTTGGTACATACATTCTAGGCAACGGAGTGACTTACTAAGAAATCAATATTTCATTGTTCATGCAGTCTATTCAAAAAATGTTACAATTAAAATACACCCCCCCCCCCGGTATAGTTTATCATCTGCAGTTTTATAAAAATCCCTACAGTAAATACGCTACTTGAACAGTACTTCACTCCCGGAGATGTCAATATGTTACATAACAGCAAAAGTTACACTATAAACATTAAAAGAAGATCCGGAACTTTCCTGTTCTTAAACGTATTTTTGGTTCATTAAGGCATGTGTGGTATGCTGAACGATCATCTAACCAACAAACAGTAACTATAGTTCTCGTCTTTTTAGACGTAATTGCAATCAAAAGATTTTCATACAGCAACAAACTCAACGCTCCCGAAAAAAGGTAAGATAGAAATAAGGAAAATGAAAAATGCTTGTAACGGAGTATACAAAAGATAACACAGTTGTGATACAGGAAATCCCGAGAGACAGAAACTGCCTTCTAAGAATACTTGTTCATGAAACATACGGGGAAAATATTACTCAACAAGGACACTAACATTCTACAAGGAATAAAAAAGAAAATCTGTAACTCACATTATACAAAACATATTAATGTTCAGAAATAACTTGGAAAAAACTGTTCAAGGATTATGACCAAAATACAATTCAATGGAGAGGGTCAACAGAATTCCGGCACTCCAAAACAACCTCAAACAAGGTAGCTTCTGGGGGGAAGAAGAAATCATAGCGGCAATAGCAAAAATTCTACACAAGAAATAATAGTGAGTGGGAAAAAAGCATTCCAACCGAACGAAAACACTAAAAGGGCGGAGGATACTGAGGAACATGTAAACATTACCCACAAACTTCAAGTAGGAGTACGAGCACTATGACGAGCTAGCCACAGACACTCGAGACAAAAAAACATCGTATAGAGTGCCGGCACATCATCTAAAGCTCCAGCAAGCAAACGAAATAAACACATAAGAAATCACTCAAAGAAGCGTCGACCAACCTAAACAAGATACCATAATCATACTTTTCACATATAAAATGCAAGAAAATGATAATTAAAGAGGTCCGAAATCTGCACAAAACTCCAGGCAGCAACTCATACAGAAACAACACTAATTGGGTGTACTCTGCATATGTATCTTCCTATTCCAATCCTGAGCTTCCCATAACATGTGCTATGTGGGAGTCCAGTAGCAACAACCCAACCAAGAGGGTATATCATACGCTACGCGCTGGTTCAATTAATCAATCAATCAAGACGTGACCATTGCAGCATAATAAGCAAGAAATAATTTTGTAAACTAATTCGTTTTTAAAATTATTTAATGTGCTGTTAGCAACTAAGATCCAATGTTTTTGAAGTAGCCATAATTTCACTGGAAGTTATATTCATAAGGAAAACATAAGTTTTGCTTGGTTTCAAAAAACACATCAAAAATTAATGAATATTTTATCAGAGATTTGATCACTGTAAACAATATTATCGAAAATTTCTTGTTACAAATAAATGTTTCGTCTGACATATATTGTACTCTAAAATAATGTTCTTATAAGGTTTCTCTTTTTAAGAAAGAATACATATTAACTAAATTATCACAAACACCCCCAGCTCTGTACATTTCCATCGCAACTTGTATCGGTCAAAGCAATAGTTGTGTTCACTTTCCTCAAAGGCGGCAAATTGATTTAATCGAAAATGTCCATAAGCGCCCTCATGCATGAATCATTTAGATATACAAATCCTGTTTTTAATATACTTAATCTACGGGGTAAGGCTTAACAGATTAAGTAGACAGATGGTTTTCATGTTACCATAAATTATAAAGCATATACAGAAATTAGCAGGCTGTCTTGGTGATTTATTCCTGGTATCAGATTAAACCCCATTATGTACACAATTTTGCCATTTTAAACGCAAAGTTTGCTTACAATTCAACCACTGCCGTCTACAACACTACATAGATTAAAATTAAATCAGCTGAATGTGACGGTGCTCGTTCTGCGTTCGAAGCTCTTCCACGAAATTGTTTCACTCATGGGATAATTCTCTACAAAGTTWCAGCCAAGTGGCAAATCCAGTTAAGTGTCCGCTGATTTAGTACCTAAAAATTCAATTAAGCGCTCGGAATGCTTTACTATTCCTAATTTAATTCAGAACGTGCAAAACAAACTTGCTTTATGTGGTGAAACGCCCAATCGATTAATGTGCTTCTCTAACAGAAATTAGATAGAGAGAGAGAGAGAGAGGAATGAATATTTTCTTATGGAAGTGCACATCAGGGCTGATCTTGCTAATGTGCAGGTAATGTTATCGGGCAATCGCGAATAATATGTAATAATCATATTCTTGTATATCCTATTTTTATTATATGTTTCTTATAAAATTTTTCCTATTTCACACTTCCGCTTAATTAAGTTTTGTTACATCACCACAAGTAATATGTTGCAGTTTAAGTTGTTTAGTTCTGTAATTGGGCAATAATATGCCTCTAGGGATCTCATTAAAATACAATGAAATAAAAAGACTTACACCCTACGCTAGCCACACATAATTTTCCAAGATTCCTTTTTACGCGCGCGTACGGAACAATTAATTCGTTATAATTTATCCTTCAGGCTGATTCAGAATCAAATTTTATTTTGTAATGTAATTTTGTATTTTTATTATCTAGGTTTTACGTTAAGCTTAGTAACTTGCAAAACGTAAACTCCTTGCCAAGTAAAGAATAAATCTCTCAAAAGATTTGAACAAAAGGCTGCTAACAGGTAGGTGGGTTGAGTCGTTCATGCTAAAAGGCAAAAATTTCGCTAATTGGACTGTATAATACTTTTTGTGATTTGTTAGATGATAATCCACGCGCTTGTTTCTCACGAAGGTTTTAAATCTCTAATGCGGTAGAAGAAGAAATTACAATAATAATAATAATAATAATAATAAATATATTTGTGTTGGTTCACAATTACAGTGTTAACACACGTCAAAATACAGCGTTATATAAAAGATAAACTAAACTAAAACAAGATATTATAATAAATAAGAAGTATTTAAAAATTCCTCCAAGGAGTAGAAATTTTTACAAAGTAGATATGACTTAACTTTTTTCTTAAAAACTGTTAAATCTAAGCTTTGAATTTGTGCAGGTAATTTATTAAACAGTTTGGGACCCCAGTAAGAAACACTGCTTCGGCTTCTTTGCAAACGATGGAAGTTAACATTTAAATTTTGATTTCCCCTTAAATTAAGCATATGTGATTCACCACGAGTAGTATAAGAACCCAAGTGAGTTTTAACAAATAATAGACAAGATAGTATGTAACAGCTAGGCAATGTTAAAATTTTAAACTTTTGAAAAGATTTTCTGCAATCTGCCTGATAATCCAAATTTGCAATTACTCTGACAGCTCTTCGCTGCAATTTGAATAAGCGATCAGATGCAGGAGAATGCCCCCAGKCTAATATTCCATAAGTTAACCTAGCATGTATGTAAGCAAAATACACATTCAATAGGATTTTATCTGAGATTATATCGCGAAGAGATTTCAAAAGAAATATATTTTTGGCGGTCTTGGAAGTAACGTAGTCAATGTGAGAATGCCAGGTAAGTTGTGGATCTAATCGTATTCCCAAAAAGTTAACAGACTCTTGATTTTCTATATCGCATGTTAAATTCTTTAGTGTAAAGCATGACGTAACAGTCTTGGACTCATTTAGTAATTGACTATTAGATGTAAACCAAGTTGACAAGTTTGACTTCATTTCAGTTAAATGGCATTTTAGTAAATTAGCGTTTTTGTTTGTACTAAAATATGTAGTATCATCAGCGAACAATATTAAGTTTCCATCTTTAATGATATTTTCTAAATCGTTGATGTAGATAAGGAAAAGTGTTGGGCCTAATACAGATCCCTGTGGAACTCCTTGATTGACCGGTAGATAACTCGATTTGCCTGACTTTGATATCACCATTTGTTCACGAGGCATTAGATATGAAGTTAATAAATTGATTGACTCTACAGAAAAATTGTAATAGCAAAATTTTCTTTCAAGTACATCAATTGAAAGACAGTCGAATGCTTTAGTTAAGTCACAGAACACCGCCCCACCATGTAAATTACTTTCAAAACTATTATGAATCAAGGATACCAAATGTTGGACAGCTAATGATGTAGATTTTGTTTTACGAAATCCATATTGACATGTGGAGTATATATGATGCAGCTCCATATGTTCGGATAGTTGAAGTTGCAAGGCTTTTTCGAAGATCTTACTTATGACTGGTGTTATGGAAATTGGGCGATAGTTATTAAGAGAATTTGCGTCACCTTTTTTGTAAATGGGAACGATTTTAGACTTTTTTAGGGCAGCAGGATAAATACCAGCCTCAATAGATTCATTCAAGAGCACGGTTAGAGGAGAAATAATTAAATTTATTACATGCTTTATAATTTTTACATTCAGGTAATGTACATCTCGAGATGATGTATTTTTAAGATGAGAAATAATATCTCTGACATTATTCAAGGAAATACCTGTAAAAGAAAAAGCCGGATATTGAGAGGGAATAGAAATAGTATTAAGGGTAGAATTAGAATCTTGGGACAGGCCACCCGTTATATTTGCCGCAATTGTAGAGAAATAATTATTTAGTTCGTCAGCTGAAAACGGACAGTCAGCAGTATGCATGTTTTGTTGTTTAAATTATTAATTAGTTTCCAGAGAGCATTTGGTCGATTTTTTGCAAGTCTGACATAATTATCATGAGCTTGTTGCTTGGCATTCCTAATCTCATGACGATATCTAGATCTAAGTATTTTTATTTGTTGAAATAAGCCAGGATCATTATTATTTTTATGAAAGCTAATTAATAAACTTAGCGTATTTCTTAAGTTTTTAAGTTCCTCATTGAACCAACTGATCACCTTTTGACATTTGCCTTTAGTGCTACATGCTGGAAGATTTGTCTTTACTGCTGAAGAAAGTAAATAAAGAAAATTATCAAATTTGTCATCGATGTTTAATTTGTCATCATACACAAATGACCAATCTATAGATTCCAATTCATTATATAAGTTAAATAGGCCTTGTTCCGTTATAGGATAGATTATTTTTTCTTCGACAGTGGATTTGTTTAAACAAAAATGGGTTTCAAAAGTAATACCAGAATGATCGGAAATATTATAATCAATAACAGAACTGTTAACATAGAGCTTTTCTAAGTTTGTTATGTAATTATCAAGACAGGCTTGCAAACGAGTGTTTTCAAAAATAGTATGATGAAAGTTGAATGAACTATAAAGATCAAAGAAATTCAAGAAAGATACGTTTTTCGACATAAAATTTAGGTTAAAGTCACCTGTAACAATTACATACTGTTTGGCGTTACATAAAATGTCAAACAGATGGTGCATAGTACTGAGAAACGCAGCAGTATTTCCACTTGGTGGTCGATATACACATACTATTATTGTATTAAGTATTACAGATTCTACAGCACAAATCTCAACAACATTTTCAATACTCAATTCTGTTAGGTCATCTCTACTTGAAAAGAGATTGAACAGTTTCTTACAGATAAAAATAGCCACACCACCATGAGTACGCAGAGATCTGCAAAAGTAACTTAAGAGAGTGTAATTATCTATTAACATTGATTCAATTTCAAAACTTTTTAGCCAATGTTCAGAAAAACACAAGACAGAGAAATCTAAATGAAGAGCATTTAACTCTAAAACTTTGTTACGTAGCGATTGAGTATTTAGGTGATAAACAGAAAATTCTAAGTGTTTGTTTGATTTACAGGAGCAGTTGGAAATTTTTTTGTATTACGTGGCAAATAATACTTATTCACATAGATATGTTCCGGCCAAAAATCTGGATTTTGTATCATAGACTCAAATTTGATGGGAGCTGCAATAGTGAATACACTGGATGTTGGCTTCTTATTGAGATGTTCAGGTTTTTCTACTTTAAATTCCGCTTCTTCGTCAATTTCTCGCAACACTTCCAGGATATCATCAACTGTTTGCTCCGGGTCGAAGTTAGACACATAAGTGTAACAGAGTTTCTTCATTGGTAGTAATTTTGCTTTGGCACCCGTGAATGTCGCATATTTGGAGATACGCATTATATTAGATCTTTTAGAGTTAGTTCTGCCAGTGTTTGTATTTGGAGTTAAGTTCCGCCGTTTTTGGGGATTGTTGGAGGCCAATTTAGAGCGTGGAATATTTAGAACCTCCCTGGACCCGGACGATGAAGGTATGATCGGATTAGGGTACTTTGGCTCTGCGACTTGACCCTCAATGTCCTCAAAATCGTGATCTTCATCAGATGAAGAAATACTTCTTGTATTTTCTTGATTATGATATTTAGATAAAGGTATAAAATTTCCAGTATAGCGACGAGAATTTCTTTCCGGTAAACGTGTATCTGTATTGCAATCATCAGGTGTTCTCTTTTTATCATTGACATTCAAAGAAACATTGGTATCGGTGTTGTTTTTATAGCCCGTTGAAGTTCGGCGGTTGTCGCTCTTATTCTTAATAAATTATTTTGGCGAAAGATGAGCTTACTGTATAAGTTCATTATTAMCCGTAATTAATTCTAAKGACGTAACCTCATTCTGMGTATAACAGATGCCGATGGRGGGCTGTGTCTAATAGCGCACTCATATACCGACAGAGCTAAATCAATTAGCAACGGTTGTCATTTACAACACACACACCACTCCAGCATGTATGTGAAACAGTCGCATATATATTACCCTTGATTTAGCGGGTTCACTTGGAGCTATTACGGCAAAATTAGTACCTGCACGGATTGTGCCGATTAATATTCTGCCGAAAGGCGAGCAAGATGAATCATTGGCTGAAATCGAGGATAATTAAGGCATTGGTTGATTTGCTTTTATTGATGTAGTGTGAGAACTTTTTTAATCACGTTTCATCACGTCACATCGTGAAATGGCTGTGTGATTAGGAAACTTGGTATTTCATAGGCTGTGTTAAAAAGCCCATTATAACTTGTAATTATTTTTATTTATTTAGCTAGGTCAGTGAAAATATTTACCCTCCATTATGTTTGTTATAACGAAAATTGTTTAAAGCTTAGCAGCCTTTGAATACTGATCAGTGTATCTGTAATAGGCTAAGGTTTTACAAAATCAAAGCAACAATTATATAAACTTAAAAAATATGAGAAAACGGATTTGTTATGGTGGTGCCGATTCCTACAGATAACAAAGGATTGTCTCAGCACTTTCCGCAGAAAAAACGCACAAAAATAGTGCTTACGTTTTTTTAAGAAACCTCTAACATTATATATCAGGATGTCCGTTCCTATATCCTATAAATAGAGCTAACTCCGGAGTACAGTAAAAAATTATTTTATTGTTCGGAATTGGTTAGGTTAGCAGTTAGCTGAGTTTTCACTGTTTTAACTTATTTTCCTCCATTCCGTTCTACCAGTATTTTTCATTTTATTTCTCCACTCGGGCTTCTATTTGTTTCAGGTGCGTCACAACTTGACATTCTCACTATTTCTGTGTTTTCATCACAGTTCTTGACCTGTCTGCTTTCAAGTAGTAA
Source organism: Rhyzopertha dominica (assembly GCA_025024175.1). Classification (NCBI taxonomy): domain Eukaryota; kingdom Metazoa; phylum Arthropoda; class Insecta; order Coleoptera; family Bostrichidae; genus Rhyzopertha; species Rhyzopertha dominica. Next base: position 41,414,638 of record QCXZ01000003.1, on the reverse strand, counting down.
TCGCTGTAAGGTTGTTACTACTACTACTACTACTACTACTACTACCCCTTTCTCAGGGGCTTCCAGTTTTCCTAATCATTCCATTTAGGGGTATATAAAATAAGTTGTTGACAGTCTAGACTCTTGCTAAACTCATCTGTTTATTTCTCTAATACAGGGTTTCTATAAATGATTCATGCAACGCGGACAGCGTTGATTTCTGAATTCTTTGTGCCGCCTTTTTGTAACTGCTGCCAAGCTACAATATGCACGGCGATAGTAGTTGAAGGTTGCAGATCAATGTCACACCACAGCTCCGAAATGTGAGCTTTCTGCAACTTTATACTTAATTATCCCACAAAACACTACAGAACATGTTAGAAATACACACTCTCAGACATTTTCTCATATTAAAATATATCAAATAATTTAAAAATCGGCAGATGACAAGTGTACGTCACTTTCCTGAGAGGCGGCAAAATGATTTAATCGATAATTTCCATTAGCGCCCTGGATGCATGTATCATTTATAGAAACCCTGTATATTCTTCCGCTCGTACTGCAACCTCTATTTTATTCATGGTCGTTGTGATGAGCTTCCTAAAAGCGTTATTTCTGTTAAGTGATTTATTATTTCACCTCTATGAAGTTTATGAAATGTTCGCTTAAAGCCTATGAATAAAAAGTACAAATAGTTATTTTATTAGTGACATATTTATGTTATTTGATTAACGATTTGAATAGAAATCAACAGTAGACCTCCTTCGTCAAAAAACGTATTGCCAGAGATTTACATCCTTCTTAACAAAAAAAATTTTAACACGTACTTTTTGCTGCGTATAAAATTTTGTATGTTGATTTATCATGGCCGATAGTATTTTATTTGTAAGCGACATTTGAGGAAATAATTCCCCGTTAATTATTACAGATCCATAGATATTGTACAGCAGAATGAGCAGTTCTTCTCCCAAGGTTCATTGATTTTTGTGGCTGTACCATGCACCTCCATTATTATTTTATGTAATTTCTTGCGGACAATTTATTACACATTTATAGTCTGGACTAGGCGATTTGTTTCCTTTTAGGTTTCATACTACTACCAATTCTTCAGTTAATGGTCGATCTTCCTTGAAGAGCTTTTTGTTTCATTCTCATAGTATTTTTTCTGCTGTACACTGCGCTTGATCATTAGGTGTTCCAGATGTTAATCAGCATTAACCATTTCATTTCAGCACTCATTTGCTCTTAAATCCCGGGTATTTATTAATAATATAATAGCTAGAAAAGTCAGAGACTTTATAAAAAAAACTATCCTGTTGAATTCTTTTCGTTTATAAAGCACTACCTACCCTAAAGTAGCATCAATTCCTTAAATGCATTCGTAATACTCATTAGTTAATGGAATATGACCTGGCTAATTATGATTTTGCTAATTTCCAATGCCAAAATGCAATTTTCGACAGAAAAAGTGAATGCCATGTGCTGCGATCAAAGGCTCAGAAGCTTTTAAACGGGACGTTACTTTAATAGAATAGGTAACAATTTCTTAAACCGTCATTTTATGTATTAAGGACAATTATGTATATGGTACAGCCCTCGTAAGCTTGAAATCTTGCATTGGGTAAGAAATATACTGATATAGATATAAAACTACTCAGTAATACTAATTTTATTTAAAAAAAAACGGATTTTTGAAGTTGTCTTTCAGACTGGTTAGAGCTAAGGCTAAGGGACCGCTTCACTCCTGCGAAAGCGCTCTCAGATCAGTGGTGTGTAGTGAACATGGAAAACCAATCGAGATGCGGTTCGTTTACGGACGACTAAAAATTTTGACTTGTTTTAACACCGTTTCCAACTGGTGCTACCCCTCACCATTAGGCGTAAGTGATTGCTGTCGTTACAGTGGAACATGAATTGAGAATTATAATTTTTAGCTATGAATCTAAATTCTGTTTGTTGGGACTATTACACTCACGGTGTCAGAACCAGATAACATTTAGGCTTCATTAGGAGTTGTGGAACTACACGTTCTACCTACCCTACGCCGGTGTTTTTCCTAATGTATTTTTTCAACAAAACAACGCTTAGAACAAAACATTATCAATCCGTAAGAAAGTAAGCTTTCGCGGCCAGAGTTAGATTGAAATCTAACTGATGAGCTGTAATGACAGCGAAATAGTACTATCTGGAGTTGGTTGAGGTGTAGACAGCACAGCATAGACATGCATTTTGAAATCTTAGTCTTTTTAGGGTCGATGTTTCGCCCGCTTTTGCAAGGGACATCATCAGTACAGCAATATGGAATATGGTACAAACCTAACGCGAAAAACACGTCCGAGTCGAACTAAATCCCAAGGTGCCACAGACAGAATCGGTAAAATGCTTAAGATAGAACTCAACCGTACTATATTCCAGCCCTCTTTGAAAATGTCACAGATTCTTCTATCTCTGAAGGACAAAATAAATCCTCTAACTTTTAGAAGCATCCCTTGTTCGTGTGGTGGCTTATATATAAGCGAAACAGGCATATCCATTAAAATCACGTTTCTTCATCCACTCAGCAGTAGCCGAACATAAGCATGAAACCGGTCACAATATTTTGTTTAATAATCTATCAGTTCTAGCGAAAACCCGAAACTTCCTGAAAGCCATAGAAATTTCCAAACATCCAAATAATCTGAACCGCGAAGATGGTTACCACCTCTCCACTATATGGAACCCAATCACACAACGGCTATCCCCACTTTCATAACCTCCCCCCTATGTCGTCCAAGCACCCTCATCCCCTTCGTAAAGCCTGGACAACGTTACTTAACGTGTTCGCTCTCTTTCCTCCTTAGGATTTGGTTCGGCTTGGACGTGTTTATCGCGTTATGTTTGTACCATATTCTTTATTCCCGTTCCAAAAACAGACGCGGTGTAACCCAAAAAGACTAAGATTTCAACATAAATCCGTTGTCTTGGCCAATCTTCCACCCGTCAAAGATGTTTGGGTCATTGTGGGTAAAATATTGCAATTCTTATCTCCTCCTTCATAAACTCTAGCCGCACTGCATAAGTAGTAGTTTGGGATGAGCTAACTAAAAAGGAAATCATCTGACTGTATCGATGACCAGACACGTTAATGGGTGCATAAAGTACCGCGGAGGCGCTATCTCGCCTTCTCTTCAACTGTTTACCTACTTACTTTACACCAACAAATACGTTAGGTAATAATAAAAGTTCTTTCAAATAGAACATGGATGTTCTTATTTCGACACCCATTAATAATGTTGTCGACGACTACAAGAACTGGATGCAAAACCGAATGGGCCTTTTTTTTATCGCGAAAGGAGTCCTGCAAATCTCCGCGTTAATATTTAAAAATCAATATTGTTCGGGAGACGGGCTCACGTCGTGGTTTTACAACCGATTTGGGCCTTAGCCCGCCCGGCATCACAAAGCCGTTCCAGTATATCGGTCGGATCCGCTTAAAGTACGCAGAACTCAGTTGTCAATAAATAATGGATGCCAGGGAAGTGTTGAGACAGGTCGGATTCTGACTGTGAATGGAAGGGTAAGAGCAACAAAGGGTTCTAATGCACATTTGATTCGACGTCGGGGTGATATGCCTGACGTTTGAATTTACTGGCCGTGAGAAGAACACGGAATACGTGCCTGGAGCTGTATTTGAGAGCAGACAACTCCTGTTTGGCGTGGCAATTGTTCTTGGTTCCTGTGTATATTACTTTGGCCTAGTTTTGTAGCACACAATAGCTGGTTTTAATAATTATTGTGACAAGAGAACTTAAACAAAAATTGTTTCAAAAGAAGCCTTACTTGTTGGAATACTTATGGACCTAGGGCAACCGATTAACATATACATCCAAAATTCAGTTTGCKAAGTAAGWACGATTATTTGGAAAAGAKAGTTAACCTGCAGTGGCTTAACCAATGTMCTGCAATAACAGACCTTCTAGGACATAATAATATGCAAGGTTAAGGTGTAGGTTTTTTATACTCCAGGTGCTGGAATTAGCATATCCTCTTCTATTTGCGTAGATTTGAGATATTAAATCTCTAAGGTTCATAGATAACTATACGACCAATACTTCATCGGTAAGTCTCAAAAATGTGTGCCTGCCTGTACAGCAATGGACCAAGAAAATTTAGAATGTAGAATTGAGTGAAGCGCCGCCATTTTGATCGCCTCTAGGATGAGTTCTCAAAGTTTTTCCTGATACCGAACGCGTGGTTCGTGTGGCTGAAGTTTGAAGAGGAAAGAGCATGTTGACCCGCTGCGTTAATAAGCTGTTGTGTTTCTCCGTTAATTACTTATTCAAAACTTTTATAACTTTATGCATACATGTTAATTTTTTTCCACTGGAATTTATCCATGATTCATATTTAATTACTTTATTGAGTTTCTCTGTTTGCATTAGAGAACCAGTGGTTGATTCAAGCGATTGGAGATCCCTGGCGGTAAATAATTCGGGGCCCAGAACAAAAAATTGTATAATGAAGAAACGATTTTGTCAGTTTTTTTTTTAATTTTTAATCATTCAGTTATCTTATCCATATGTAGGTGACGGATAAAAGTTCATCCAATATTTTCTGAAAATGTTTGTAGTAGCTAAGTGGTATTGAAAAAGATCCCTCACCTGATTTGCATGGTAGTAGGTATTATTATAAATATATTCATAGCCATCTTTACGTTAGGACAAGTCTTTATGCTATCCTTGTTGTCTTGTAAAAAGTTAGGTATCTATGTAGCTTCATCATGATTCATTTGTTCTTTGCTGTACAATAGGATATTATCTTTGTCGTCGAAAACTTAAACAGCAACGCAGGTTCTGACATTTCCAAACGAATTCTCGAGCAGTTGCTGCTCGTATCGTCGTTTTAAGCATTAACTTTGGAATACACAATATGCTGAAATTAATATCCCAAAACCTCAAAGGGACGTCCTACAGTATATTGTACAAATCCAGAAACTTCAAGACGGTTCACCATTACTGGTTTAAATTATTAGTCAACAAAACTTTCTCCTAAATGACCAATTTGGCAATTAAGGAAGTTATTGGAATACATATCCCCTACATCAAGAAACCTTGAAGAAGCTTTACAATTAATCATTTGAGCACATAACCTCCTTACTTCTCGGTATAACTCATGCAAGATTACATCGTAATTATAGACGAGAAATACAAACTCAGCAGGCAATTATGTAGGCATAGCCCTCGGTAAGAGCAAAGCTTTAGTTTCACGTCCAACGTGGATCGATATTACCGCCACTGTACCAAGCACGGGGGCAATCCACGGTTACCCTCACGCTTGCGCAATATCGCATTTAATAAATTACCTGCCTGTGAATAGTATTGCCCGGCCGAAAATGATGGAGAGCTATGGCAATTTGTTTTCGTATGTGTACGCTAGGAAAAAATCCCAAGACGTTTAGAGTGATTGATGGAAACCGTTGGAAATGCAGGACTTTTGTTTTCAGAGTATTTACAAGAAACATGCCTCGACGACAGGCCATCATTTTCGTTTTTACCGGCGGTTTTCGGCATTCAAAGTGGAAACTTTCGTTGTCGACGTTTTTGCTGATTTGCTCGACGGGGTTCCGACCTGGGTCTGTTTCAGTAATAACGAGACACCATTAGATAAGCAGCAGATCTTTTATGTTTTGCCAAAGCATTCATATAGATTTATTCCTTGAATAGATAAGATTAATACAGATTCGAAGAATGTAGTTTCCGATAGTGAATGACCATTTATTTCATAACGTCATAAAAAATTGTTGAGTAATAGGAAAGTCATATTSTCAACGAGCTAAATATTTTGAAGTACTTATATTATTATTATTATTTTAAAACTTTCCATGTTATCCATAAAATACAAGTAAAAATTCACTTGTAAAAAAACCATTCTACTTAAATATTCCCTAGCCAAATATTTAATATTTGCAGACTGCGTAAAGGATACATTAATGCAAGTCTTGAATAAAAAGCTTTAAATATTGCTTATTAAAGTTATATATTTATATTTAGTTTCTGATTGAAACGTTTAGTTTTAAAGGTTGTACGATAAATTACTTTTTTAGGTTACCTACATCGCTTTTGCACATCCATTTTATACCCAATAGCTGGTATGAACTAGTGCTGTCAACAGTGATCGCTGTAACCGGTTTCGCGGTTACAACGAATTTAACCGGGTATGAAAAAAACGGTTTTCATAAAAATGACCAAACCGTCGATTAACCTGCTTAAATTAACCGATTGACCGGTGTACCTTAACCGGTTAACTGGTTTACTTTAACCGTTAACCGGCTTATGCTAACGGTTAACCGATTGAAATTAACCGGTTAAATGGGGTTAAGACTGTTAAACGGTTTAAACTGACTGGTTAATCAGTTCCATTTTCATGTTAATCCATTATGAATCTTCCCTTAGTCGGCTAGTATATATTCTACACCATCTCATACTTGAAAATTAAAAAAAAAATGACGTTATTTCAATATATAATACTAATAATTCAAGCAGTTATGAAAAACCTGTTTACATGGAAATAAAAGAAACCGTCTATTATTACCGTTTTAATAGATATTTAATCTGAAGCAGTTTTGCGTTTAACTTAACGTGATGAACGTTGCCTCGGAACGTACGTAAATGTCAATCAGTTTTAAAATGTTAATTTATTAAACTTACCAACCTTTAACAATTTGATTTAAAATTCAAATTTTTGTTCGTTATTTTTTAAGGAATTCGTCTGTAGGGGTGTAATATTCTAACCGGTTAAACGGTTAACCGGTTAACCGTAACCATTGACAGTACTAGTATGAACTTATAAACAATTATTATGAAATACTTGAACTAAATACAGTTAAATAGAATATTTCCTGTGTAAAGAAAAAGTTCCAGGTAGAGTAAAGTTGTTTTTTTCTCTTCTACTCCAACTTACTTTTCGCTCATTGTTATTTGATTACACTTTAGCAATTGGTAGAGACAAGCTATAATCAGCAAAATTAAGTAGCCATGAGTTGAATAGAGATATAGGTAGTTCTGAATGCGTTTTTGTTTGCCCACCGACCAGAATCTACGCAATTTTGTAACGATATTGTTGTGACGTGCATTGACAATTTAATTTACTAGATGCAGATTTACTAGACGAAGTATTGAGCTACAATTAAACAAAACTCGCCAAAAAGGCTTCTCCATGTAACGCAGCAAATCTTTAATACATTTGGATAGATAACACTGCTACGTGTATGGGCTAGAAAAAATGCGGATTTCTAACTTAGCTTTGTTTATTTACGCACTAGTACCAAAATACATTAAACCATAAAACTACTATTTATTATAATTTATAGTTCCCTACGGAGACAAGTGGATAATAGCCTTAAATAGCCACTAGATGGCATGGTGTTATCGTATAACACTACTAGTTCACTACACTACTATTCCTACACTACCAATTTAATTAACCACCATTGAAAACACTACAATTCTAGGTAGTTACTTGGATATCCTTGTTTGTTTATTTCACCGTCGTTCAAATCAGTATGAATTTGCACGCTATTCGTTGCGCTTTGTATGGAAGGCTACCGAACTTCGCAAATGGTCTACAGCCTTCGATCATCTTCGAGTTAATTCGAGAATTTTCGATTCGATCGATAAAACGAACGTCATGCCTAATGCGCCCTCATTCTTCATACATCAGTCTGGTTACCTAATTCGCAGGAGCTGGTTTCCCAACATCATAAAAATATCTAACTAACTTAAAAGCCATTGTGCTGGATCTTTTAACAAAGGGTTTTCAAACAACAAACGAATAGATAGATGCAAGAATACGCAGATTACTAGATGAAACAAATGTACAAAAAGGTGCACGTTATTTTAAGTGAGCTAAATCCTTAAAGATAGAACAAATAAGTAACGATTGTATTCCCAAAACAGTAGGAGACTTATGACTTTATATTGTAGCCTGTAAAATGTACAAGTACTTTAACTAGAAGGCTGTGCATGGAGTGCCACTGCTGTCGTCTGCACCTGACAGCAAAAGTTTAGTTGAATTGGTACAGTGAGTGATGAAGGTTGTGTTTGACTGAGTTACATTATGTATCTTCTTGAAGTGTAGAAGCATAGTTAAAGTGCCCTAACATGCTTACGAAAGATGACTAATGCTAATGGATAAAAATTGAAGTCATAGGTCTTAGTACACAAACCTGCTTCCAAAGACTGGGAGGAGCATTGATAACAGGTTTGTGCACTACGACCTTGTGCAACCTTAACTTTTATCCAAGAGCGTTCGACCTCTTTCGGAAGCCTGTTTGGGCGCTTGACTGGGCTTTTATACTTCAAGACTTACTGTACTATTTCAACTGAACTTCTGTTATCATGTCATTACTGTGTACCCAGCCCTTGTATATATAACGTAAAGGACAAAATTATCCAAGAGAGTGTACACCTAAGCTAATTAATATTACTCTTCCTTTTTAACGTACAAACAAGCAACAGATAGTAGTAATACCTATTTGTTGTTAGTTATTACACACGAGCGCAACCATAGAAGATGGCTATGTACACCCAATTATACTCCGGCACGTTCARCCGGTTAGTTCTGTGTGTGGCAACAGTTACGTTTTATGGATTAAACTAACCACAAAACGGTAATTCGTTTGGATTTAATAATGTAGCAGCGCCGCTACGAAGCAGGTGTGTTTGCCTTACAAAATCGCCAAATAAGCTCGAGAGATTGCCACAGTTTGCATAGAAACTGCCGTAACATGGAAGGGGAGTAGAGGGAATAAAACAAATCCGCTGGCTAACCACCATCAGAGGTATTAAGTTTTGTTCCTGGAAGAAGTTAGCAACAAATGTGCAAGTTAAACCTTAAAGTCAAAGATTAATACGTTATGAAATTATTTTAGACCCGAGCGGTTTTAACGGCTTGTAAAGAATTTATCAACGCCTTCAACTCATTATTACTTTTATAAATACAGTTAAGATTACAAAGCTGCTCTAGTATGAGCAAGTATTTTGATTACTTTAGAACATTTATTTTGTAGTGAATTGAATTACAGTTTTATCAGACACAACAATTTTGGAGATATATCAATACTTGTATGGGCGCAATATTGTCCTTATCGCAAATATTGTAATAACACCCTTGTTTACATTTTTAGTCCTAAAAAGAAGAAATTTTAATTATGAGAAGCTAACAGATTGCTATGTTTGTCTTCTAAATGGTTTTTATCTTTCAGGTACCTACATGCAATCCAGTAAAGATATTGCAAATGTTTTTATCACGATTGCCTGTATATGGCATAGATGACTTACAACTAGGTGAAGCTGATTAGTCGTTACATTTTGAGATTATCTTGATGCTCTTGATGAACTTAGATTTAGTTAATACCGGGATAATAACGATATTTTGCAAAATATTAATATTTACACTATGGCTTGTTAGCCTACCAAAGTAACTAAAGCGCTTTCTGTGATAGTAAATAATGTTTCCATCTTAGCACAGTTGTTGTAATCCTAAAAACGCTATTTTAAAATCCAGACCCATTCCACAGAAAGTACACGATATACATATTATGTTTTGTTATGTTACATATTTCTGTAACTTGCAACTTAATAAAGTACTAACTGTTCTGTTGAAAAGGTTTACGTAAGGGTAAATTATACTCAGAATATAGACTTTAACTCATTTATAATGAGTTCGTTTTTTTTGTCGAATTCAGCATGTAAGTACTCCACCTTACTGTATACTGTAAAACTGCTGAACAGTTTTCCCTAAAGGAACTGTTGAAACTAAATATTGTCATATGATAGCTATAGATATGTTGTTTCCAACAATACCTCAAATCAAGTACACTATAATACCCTTTTTATTACGCCAATTAAATAAAAATGTCAAAGACGATCCAGTCGATTTCGTAAAAGTCTCTGACGAAAAGATCATCAATCTATTCTAAAATTTGATTCAGGAAATAATTCTCACAAATACAACCCGATCTTGATAAATTAGCGAGTGATTATACATTGTTTCAATATTTCTCAAGTGCAGTGCTTCAAAATTTGACTCGACCAAATTGGAATAATTTTAGACAAAAGCTACTCAAATTATTCATGCCAGTTTGGTCTCGTCAAACTGACAGTCACGCACTCCCGAAATATTGATAACAATGCTAATAGCCTACTGTTCATCAAGATGTGGTATTACTGCTGATAATATCTAGACCGCCGCTAATTAATACGTCGGTCTGCTCACATTCTGTTTTATTGTATTTTCTGGATTTTTAAGGACTTGTAATAACAATCTGTCACGTTGTCACAAGGGTGCTATAGTCAATAATATATTTTTTTAATTTAATCGTGTTTTTGTTATCCATAAAGATAATATTGATTTCCTCGTATATAAGTAGGAATTTAGATGGCAATGCCATCTGTCAGCATTACACTGACATGATGGCAAAACCACTTAGCTGCCATAATGGGATCTACTTCCTAAAGGAAGTGACCTGTAGACTGATAAGTCAATCATACCAAGCCTTTTGTATATAGGCAAAACCAGTTCTATGCCGTGCTGTCTGCACTAGACCTAAACTGCACTGATGAGCTATATTGATAGCGAAATAGATCTATCTGCAGTTGGCTGCAGTGCAGACAGCACAGCATAGATATGCATTTTAATTCCTCGTATATATTTTATTTTCTACTTCTAAAATTAAATATATACAGAATAAGAGAATTAAAATAACTAATTATGAAGTATTTACAGGTAGTTCACAAGGCAATCCAACATCTTGTAGATATGGTTTAATCCAGCAACAAATATGAAGTAAGAAAGAGAAGCGATGAAGTTTTCACTGGTTTGGTAATTATATAGTATGTTTCGAAAACACTTAACTTGTGAATACCTACCGATGCAGCTAAGTACGAATATAAGGTTGTTTAGAATATTATACAAACTACGAGTACATCGTCTTCTCGCACTGAGTAGCCTAAGCCGATCAGCATTCGAAAAGTTGGAAAGAATGTCAATAATCAAACGCTCTCTTGCTCTACTGCTCTAAGCCTTCTCAAGACCGAGAAAGAATTATGCCTCAACGTATTTAACATATACGGCTGAAATGACACCACACCCGTTGACTAACTATTTATTAATTGCTGCTCCGCAAGTAGAACGCACACGTCTTATCACTAGGAGATTATGAAGCTGAATACTATAGGAATAAATGCATTTCCTGTCAGCTACCTTCCCATCCGATCTCGTATTGACCGCGCGCATTACTTGACCGACTCAAAGACGCTCACATACATCTGTTGGAATTCGTGGACTTTTGTGAACAATCTTTCCGCAATGAGCTCTTACACTTCAAGTCTACTTTACCAGGGCCTGGCAATTTCGCTTCCTCTCTCCTGCGTAACCTCCTAGATTGCTAAATCTTCATCAAATATCATGCAATCCTCTGATATGTCTTAAATTCCCATTATTTGGAAAGTGGTAGCTCTTATGCCAATCTTCAGAAAGGACAGACAAATCTGATGTGTCTAACTACTAACTACCTACCTCTATGTGTGTGGTTCCACACAGATCAACAATAACGAGCCTCCTACACAGTCGGAATAAGTGGTCATTATCACTCGAACTGGGCAACGCTATTTATGTATTTGGACTTTGTAAAGTTCTTTGACCGGGTACCGCATAACAGGTTACTCTCAAAATTAGAACCTGTTCGAAGTTCTGATTACAACGACGTTATCCTATAGTCCTAGCGAATTCCATTCATTTTTTCCAGAACTTTCCACAACCTACAGCTCCAAATCTTCTTACTCCCCTTAGACTTAGATGATTAAGTTTACCATCTCTACCTGACAGCCGCACCCGAGGAGATCTAATTTTCATCATCAAGGCTCTAAACGATCATTTTAACGAACCAAATAACTAAGATACTGGCATTGAATCGCGATCCGCAGTCGCGAGGGCAGAGCATTTTATCTGCCTAGGAACAATCTTATCAGAACTAAGCAGAAGCAGTCCTTTAGTCGTTACAGCACCATCGGTCAGCCCCTTCAAGAACGGCCTGATTTCTTTTGTCTCCATACACCTCAGTGATGTGACTAGTTTGCTTTTATGGCCTGTTTTTCTGTGATTTTTTTACGCGTTTGTTTTGAGTTTGCATTGGGAGCACGTTAGGCATAATTGCCTTAGATTCTGGACATTTTGTTTCAAAAATAATAATGCGCAGTCTGTATTCTACTAATATCTAATTTTTAATTAGGAATATAGAACATTTCCTTGAATTCAATACATACTAATTAACCCTGCAATAAGCTCAATACACGCCTGTTATTAGATTAACGGTAAAAATTTCAAGTATTTTAAGGGGGATGGACTTCCAACCTATAGACATGTGATTTCGTGCTCAGTGAAAACTATCTATATATGTTATTCAGTCGGTATTTTCGTCTAACCAGCGAAGCAAACAGCAAACTGATGAGTAGCGGAAGTGGAATCTGACCATATGTGACCTTTTTTCAGTTTATACCAACWTACCTGCAATATGCATTCATGGTATGTATGTAGACGCAACGGATTGTGCTATTAAGCGCAAAATGATTAGGCATTTTCTGATGGCAAACTTGTACGCAGAACAATTAGGAATTCAGATAATGATGGCTTCCGTTCTGCTGTATGACTAAACACATTTGACGATACGAGGTACCAACACCTGTGCGCCTCAGCTGCTAATCTTCAATAAATATTCCAGACGCGATAGCAACAGCGCATCATTTGTTAACAATGGATCGTGCTCCGCTCGCAGGATAAACAATCCCGCTGTTGCTTTCAAGTGTTATTCAATCTCAGACCCAATAAAATTAACCTCATAAAATCTTATATACGAAGCTATAAAACGGGTTTTTCTCCTACATAATGCATCAGCTTAAAAATTTATTGGAAAACTCCCGACACGTTGCAGCAGGATTACAGGGAATAATTCGGCATGCTTGCAGGTAGTATCTTCGTTGAGCCTCCACTGCCGGATAATTGGGGACACTGTAGTACCAAAATGAGCGAAAGGCACTGAACAATTTTCGGTATTTCAAAGCGTATATATTACTGCAAGTAATAATGTTTATTTGAAGGCTCGGGAATTTAAGAAGCAATTTTTTCCTTTATGTATCGCCGGGGCTACTTGGGTATCTTTTTTACACATTTTAGCAAAAATGTCAACAATTTTTAGATTTATGATTATAAAAAATATGCATTATACTGTCGTAATTTATTGACATCCGGGGCTGGCAATTTAAAAATATATATTTTTGACCCAGTAGCCTCTAAATTAAAGAAAACAGCAGTTATCAACTACCTAGGGAATATATTAAAATTAACAAGTTAGATGCACATATTTCGGAGGATGTGACACTACCAGCCGGACAGGAAATTCATGCCTTCCTCAAAACGTTGCAAAATTTTAAAATTGAAAACCCATAGGCTCGCTGTAGTCCAGTTAAAAGGACAAAAAAACTTTAAAAAAGTCTTAAAAGCACATGGTTAACCTCACAATTTAATAAAGGATAAAACTCGCCTACTAAAATATAAAATTTCTGGTATAGAGTTATAAGCGAGCATGCATTTTTTACATCAGGGTACCGTTATTTAGCTGCATCCTTTATAAAATTGCGAGGTTGACTATGTGCTTTTGAAATTTCTTGGAGTTTTTGTATCCTTTTGACTGCACTACAGCGAGCCTGTGAGTTTTCAATTTTTAAATTTTGCAACGTTTTTAGGTAGGCATTATTTTCCTGTCTGGCTAGTAGTGTAACACCTTTTCTTGTAGTTTCCTGTAATGAAAACTTGGGATGTCCTTTACCTCCGAAACATGTTCATTCAACTTGTTAATTTTAATATATTTCCATGGTAGAGGACAACTATTGCTGTTTACTTTAATTTACTATATCTCCTTTTCTATAAGATGGATCTACCCAATACAAGTAGCCTCTTACTTGGGGCTAATTTACTAGGATTTTAAAACTCTTATGATTTTGTATGCAAAAGATGGTACTAGCCAAGTTAACCAGCACAATTCCTATACAAGTACAATTTCTCATTTATTCATCAAAACATGGGTGGTAAAGATGAAAAATGTAGCATAACGTGTGATCCAATTTACTGGTGAGAGCAAAAATTTTAATAAGCATACGATAAAATAAAGCAACATCATATAAACTTGGGTATAAATTAAAAAAATAATAATAATAATATATATCATTTACTAGTCAGACTTTAAATATAAAGGTACAAAGTCTATTCTGATATGAAATCTTTATCATCACTCTCGTCAATAGATTCATAGTCTTCAGAATCCTCGCAATTGTTATTGCCCTCCCCCCCCCACTGTGCACATATCCACCAATTACATTTAAAATATTTTCTTTACACCACTTCATGGCTGCATCAAATGAGTGTCATCGACAGGAAACGGAACCATGCATATTTGTTTTGTTTAGCATGCGTCTTTTTTGGCGAGAAGTTTTCTACCATGATAATATCACTTTCTCCAAGCCTTCCCTAGTTTTAAATAGCAATAGTGCCACTTTTTTTGACCCAGAGACATCCGTAATATTGGCCACAAAGTAATTTTATAAATTATAAGCCCTTACTTTTCCAAACCCATTGTTGATATTATAAAAAAAATTGTCATTCTTTTTAATACGGCTTCAATAAAATCTGATCAAGGATAGTTTTTCCTGATTATTCAGACCAACCCTGTTTATTCAAAATCTCCATTCTGCAACCTGGCCCACTACTGTTGGGTGTCCGACAGACATGTGTTTTTCAAGCAGCCTTGGCACCTACGAACTACGAAGTACTCTGTACGTTTCCACCGCGTTCTTCTTCAATATTTCAGCTTTTACTGCCTCCACAGCTTCAGACATTCTTTTAGGGTCATAGTCAATACGATAATACCTGTAGCAAATACAAAAATATGTAAAATGTCAGATAACGCTAGTTTACGGTAACAAGCTGGTATCTATCATATTTAAGTCATTTTTGAACAGTTTTAAACTGATTTTATCCAAACATGTCATTTTAGCGCGTTCAATTTAGGATGCAGGAAGATGGGAGACGTTTAATTTTGCTTTATTTTAATTTTATAATTAGAGATAATGCTCAATATCAGTTACTGCATTCTTCCTTTTCACTGGACAAGCGGCCAATAAAAACAAAAAATTCTCAGACAGTAGCTGAAATTCCTCGTTCGACATAAATTTTTCCGAACCCCAACGATTGCAGGATTTCATTTTCTGTTTGTCTGCGTTCGTTACGCTCTGACGCCTCTCGCGTTTGTAACGTTTCGTTGTTTCTTCGCACCCGACGGATGGGGATGCACAAATTGCCTTCCCTTTCTCATTAAATATGGAAATATGGAGGGACTGAAATAACGCATGTAGTTCTAAAGCGAGAGATGATGAGAGTTTCAGTCATGTTGTGGTGATGTTTGAGGCAGGTAACCCGTGTTAGGGCTACAAGGTGATAGCGGGCGGTCGCCTTAAAATAAACACTTCAGTGGCTACTAGCAAGCTCTGAAACACAAGCATAAGGGATGGTTTTAGCATTTCGTAGAACCTTCAGTTCAAGGGGTTAATGCAGCAAATCGACCTTTGTTTATTACACGCACTATAAATGCAATTTTTTTAAAATTTTATTAGTTACAGAAATTTGCAGTTATCGCAGAAGGAATACTTTAGCTTGATATCAAAAAAATTTCGACTACGAGGCTACTTTAACATGTACACTACTTGTGTTGAAAGTCAAAGTAACAGTAGCGAAGTAACAGTAGCGTTGATGACCTTGATTTGGTAAAAACAAATATACAGGATGTCACTAAGCGGAAATCGGTCTATAATGAAAATGTAGTTGAACCTAGATCGAATTGGTTCGAATAAAAATTGTAGAGAATTAAGTGTTTTTATGATGACAATACAGGGTATTTCTACAGGGTTTCTATAAATGATTTATGCAACGCGGGCGGCCTTGATTTATGAATTCTTTGTATCGCCTTTTTGTAACTGTTGCCAAGCTGCAATATGCACGGTGATAGTAGGATAGTACTGACGGTTGCAGATCAAACTACAGTCAATAAATTGATGGCTTTATAAAGGTAAGAAATTACAATAATTATTGGTGAAGTAGGCTTGTGGTAAATTCTACAGTCTACACCCTTGCACTGTGGAAGCTTTGCGTAGTGCAAGTGACGTTACTACCACTTACTTTGTGACTTTTAGTAATGCGGCAAGCTTAAAGCATCTTGCAGTCCATCATAGTGCAATTATTTAGTAGGCTCACTGTAGCCACAATCTCACAAATACGATACATAACCTAAAAGTTGTACGAAACCGTATCACCCCACAGCCTGAAATGTGAGCTATCTGCAACCTTAAAGTTGATTATCCCACAAAAACAGTACAGAATATGTTGAAAATACACACTCACGCGCGTTTTCTCATATTGAAGTATATCAAACAATTAAAAAAATCGACAGATGACAAGTATATGTCAAAGCAATACTAGTGTTCACTTTCCTGAGAGGCGGCAAATTGATTTTCCATAAGCGCCTGGATGCATAAATCATTTATAAAAACCCTGTATAAATGATTCATGTAACGCGTACGGCGTTGATTTCTGATTTTCTTGCGCCGTCTTTTTCTAACTGCTGCCAAACTACAGTAAGCACAATATACTCCCCTGAAAGTTGCGGATTTAGTTATAGCCACGAAATCGATTACTTTTACAAGAATTTACGGTTCTGTTTTTCTTTCAAAGGCAACTAATAATAATAATTTACTTGTTGGAAAATAGAKATTACTTTAATATACACAACTGCATCCGTCATAACCCCATTTTTGCTGTAATCGACTTTCAGACATGGCTCCGCAAATTTGAAAACCTACGCTGTCAATCTCAGTCTTTTTCCCTCTTTTAATGCTTGTACTTCTTTAGTAACTATCATTGCACCACCAGAATTTAGCAGTTTATAAGTTTTAGGTTATGTATTTTCGATGTATTTTCTATATTTAAGTCGCATGTATTGGTGTACGCAGATGATTTGAAAATTGTAAGATGCATAAAATCTGTTGATGATTGTACTGCGATGCAAAATGATCTAGAACAGTTTTCTCTCTGGTGTGCAGAGAACAAGATGAATCTAAATATTGTTAAATGTAAAATTATTTCTTTCTGTAGGATTCAGAATCCAATTGTTTTTCATTACAGTGTTAATGGTACTGAGTTGGAACGTGTATCTCAAATAAAAGATTTGGGAATCACTTTTGATAGTTCTCTCTCATTTAACTTACATATAGAGCAAATGTGTGGTGATGCTATTAGAGCAGTGGGGTTTATTAAGCGACAAACTAGGGATTTCAATAACATTCCTTGTATTATGAAACTGTATTGTGCATTTGTGAGAAGTAAACTAGAGTGCTGTTCAGTAGTTTGGTGTCCTGGTTATGCTGTTTATGCTACTCAGATTGAACGTATACAAAAGAAATTCTGTAGATACTTATATTATAAGAAATTTAACCTATATCCCCCTTTTGATTGTCCGTCTTCGACTCTGTATGCCGAATTTGAGTTGCATTCATTAAGTTTTCGGCAAAATCTATATGCTGTAACTTTTTTGTATAAAATTGTACATGGTCACATTGTTAGTACATTATTGTGTCGATTAGCTTTCTTAGTGCCAAGAGTGAATTCAAGATCTTGTGTAACATTTTATGTTTGTCCTTCACGGACTAGCCATCATTTTCACTCTCCGATTGTACGTATGTGTAGATTATATAATGAAATATGTAGAAGTGTTGATATTTTTGTATCGCCATGTGAGTCATTTGTACGCAGGTGTAAGAATTATGTTTTGTAACTATTATTCTTTTGTAGACTTTAGGTCTGTTGGAATGAAATACTATTATTATTATTATTATTATTATTATTATTATTATTATTATTATTATTATTAAACTTCCCCACAGAATACACGGTAGCCCAGCTAACGTCACTACCACTTACCTAGTATAGATCTGAACTGAATTTCACTATTGCGGCAGGTTAAAAGCACATTTTAGTCTATCACAGTACAACTTAACAGGCTTACTGTAGTCATAACCTCACAATTACGATAAATAACCTAAAGCTTAAACGAAACCGTGTCACTCACAGCTCAGAAATCTGAGATTTCTTCAACCTTAAAGTTATACATCATACAAAATACTACAGCGTATGTTGAAAATACACACTCCCACAAGTATTTTCATATTAAAATATACATCAAATAATTGTACAATCAAGAATCGACAGATGACAAGTATCTGCCAAAGCAATAGTAGGGTTCACTTACCTGACAGGCGACAAAATTGTTTAATAATTTCCATTATCGCCTGGATGTATGAATCATTTATAGAATCCCTGTATTTTTTTAAAATTACGGCATCTTATCTTTCTCAATAGATCAGCAGTGCTTGAAATTGCATGAGCCAAATTGAAACTGCGCACTGGGGTATTTGGACTTGCGCACAAGGGAATTTCAGAAATGGAAACACACAGAGTTACCAAAAGGGTCTGGATGAAGGATGACAGTCGATACTGGTAGCCACCAACAGCCAAAAATGTCCCCAGTTACCAACACAAATTTGCGAGCTTTATATCGATAAATGTGCAAATATACATGTTATCAAAAAATTTTCTTTAACAAAATACATGTGATCCGCTTATTTCGCGCTGCGCAATATAGACATAAATATATTTTTGGTGTTATTAGTAATCAAACCATTTCAAGCTGTGTATCATTGGGTTGTTGTTATCTGCGGTTCAAGAAAACAGAATTCCGTGTCACCCATTCCCTAGCCTGACACCATTGGCAAAAATTTTGTCGCAAGTTAAGTTTCCAACTCGCCCCAGTTTGCAATTAGTCGRCCAATAAGTATCCTTCAGCGCCTTTTTAGTCCCTCTGCTGACCGGTTCGTCTACTGAAATTTCATCTAATGCGCAAGTTAAAATACCCCTCAGGTGAGCAATTTTTTGCCTTATGTGTTGGTTGAATTTGTCGCATCCCACGTGATTTGCTCATCTATTTAGAAAAAGTAAAATGTTTATGGTTATACCACAAGTGGGTAATTCTCTAACTTTGTTATTTTAAATGAAACTCCCTGTTTATTATTGGTTTTATGTATTTCGCACCGGACATAAAATATAGGTTGCTAGTATTACATTTGGCTTAAGGACGACAATTCTGGGATTATCTCAGTTTGTGCGAAATATGACGTTTGCGCTGTTTGGCTCCGAAACAAAAGCACGGAGAGTGATGCGGTTTCCGCAATTCGCTTCTGAAAGAAAGAGTCTACTTTTCTTAGATGTTACAGGGTTACATTCTTTTAAAATTTTATAAAWTTTATGAATGCCAATACTCACTAATTAGGACCATTAATAACTCATTTTTCATGGAATATTATTTTTCTCGTCATCGATTGTAGCATCAAATTTCCTTTCAATTAACATGAAGTTATCCGTATCTGACACCAACACTTTTTGAAAAATTTGCGCTTTTTTGTAGGTAAATTTCAAATACTTAAATTAGCCATGAGAGGTTAGGCAAATTTGGTTTAATCTTGTCATGTCATTGCTTTTGCAATTAACAGGATTTTGCAGTATTACTCCTATAGTAGTATAGTAGTAGTTGAGTATTTTGAATTAGGAACTTTTAACTTGGAAGCACTTACGCTAGTAACCGTAGTAGCAGCTTAATGAATAAGAATCGGTGATTAAATACGGAATTAAAACCAAATGACCAATTATAGAACATACGCAAATTAGTTAGCACATCATATTTGAGAAAAATTGATAATAGCAAAACCAGGACTATTATTAGATTAAGTGTCCACATCACCAGCTTTACGAATATTTTCATCTACACTTTGAAAGGCATGAGAATTCATTCCTTCATATCATTCCGACTAGTTAGCGGTTCTTTATAAACCAATTGCTTAACATTATCCACAAGAAGAAATCAAGTTTCGTTAAACCTAGATGTCGTACTGGCCATGATGTAGGACCTTACTTACCTTACCACTGCTATATTGAAGTTTGCATAGAGCCTCTCAGAAAATCAATGTTTAAGTCACCCTCTTCTAGTGCCTGAACTTTGAACGTGATTCGGACAGAATTTATTAAGTCAATTTTGAACCAATGGCGGGAATGTAATGAGTTTTCAATACTACTACAATATTGGTCATCAATAACTATTTTACGAACATATTTATAAATATGCAATATCGTAAATAGATTATTGATCAATATGATTGTCAGTTCACATTTAGTTATCATTGAATATAATAAAGTTCGTTAAAATATGTGTAGACAAGTTTGCGTTTTAATAAAGAGTGTTTCTATGCTTAGTTGCTAAGCAAAATAATGTTAACAGTTATAAAACGCTACGTATATTCTTGCAGTTAGTGGAAATATTGCATTAGTATACCGCGCGTAGCACGTCAGCCTAACAAGGATTCTACCGTTTGAACAAATTATTGCGGTTCGTTTATTCTGAATCATCTGTGTAAGCATACACATAATTTGTGCTATATACGTTTACAGCGTGAACCGATAGTATTAGTCCATTTTCCAGGATATTGAAAAGATTGAAAGTTAAAAGCAGAAAATTGTACGTTATACATTGTTTTGTGGTTAGGTTAAGTGATTAGGTATTGAATGATTTAATTGTCTAGTTTAGCACCTTCGCCCAAATTGCGCATAATTAATAATCAACAACTTTTAAATTTTCCCGCTCGAGATTTCTGATGTCGCATGGTATGATAATTAGCGCATGAGTAGGATATACCTACACCTACACCCATTATCGTACCGTAAAAGTACAGTAATAATTTACGTTCCAAAGTAAGTACATACACATAATTAGCATTTGAACATGCATAAATGTATCTACATATACAATATTTCCTACTGTTAAAACTTAATAAAAATGTGTGTTCTGCTTTTATCCCTATTTTTGGCTCTATCTAATATCCAAAGATGAATATAGAAGTGACACCAATATGAAGCAGTTTTAGTGTTATGAAATTTACTTCATAATTAGCTATACAAACGTATCTGTCATTAGCCTAGTGCTGAATTGTTTTAGTATTGGCGAAGTTATTCAAGGATTTGCAGAGAATGGTTAGTATTAGTTAATCGATTGTTTAGTGGTGATACTAAATGATCGTCGCATTCTTTATTAAATAAAGCTAATATTGGCCATACAAGTGGCAAAACAGTTCGCAACGCTGGTCATTCCGCCATTTCGACCAACTTCTCCGGCTGCAGTTGATCGCTATAGTTATGTAAAAACAATTTACTATTCAGCACTCCCAAGATTTTCTTTTAAACCAGATATTGAAGGGCATAACGTTTATCTTCTCTACTAATAAACTTMATATAAAGGCTTTTCCTCCTTTGCTGCCCCTTAAGATACCACAGTTAACTTGTAGCTCTCGTTCTAATTAACATAGATTTTAAGTGAGGATTTAGTTCTTACGTTTTTTGATAATAGTATTTAAGGTCAAATCTTATATTTATTGATTACTGTATGTTTTCTCAAGAACATAATGAATTTTATTCATTAATTAAAAAATTAAAATACTTGTTTTATATGATTTTTTTCTATCTCCTTTGCCAAGCCAAGACGCCACTGAATACGTATTAATATATCTTTGCAGATAATTTTGGTTTTAATCACAAAGCAGCAAACGATCAGTGAACGGCAAAATTAATTGGTTTTGCACTCGAATTTTCTCAAGCGAATATGAAGCACAGAGATGATACCGTAAAGAAGAGATGAGCTAGTGTTCCGGATGCTGCGTTTCTTGTTATTGTTTGTTGATTTTTACTATTTGTGTTGCCATTTTGTAATAATTTAAATAATTAAAAATATGCTACTTTTGCACACCAAGCTGTCTACTAAATAAACTCTTTTTTACCTTTTGAAGTTACAGTTTTGTTGCAGGAATAATTTTATTGCCAACGTTTTTTAGTCCTGTATGGGTGTTTGGCCCAACCTAAAGTTTATAACTATATGTTAATGATCTTAAGCTTGGATGTAGCTTCTTGATTTCTTAAACAAATTCCCAGAAATGTAAATGTAAATCCCAAGTATTCTAGCCAGTTCGAAACTTGCTGTCGATCAAATAAACTTGTTCCATAAATTAACATATTTTGATAAATACACTTTGCTATAACTTATGCAATAATCCAAGAAACTGCTTTTCCGGAATGCTTCTTCTTACGCTTTTGCCCATACCATTTAACGTTCCAAATACTCCAACTACAGAAGCTGAAACAGATGAGTGATACTTGAWGTTAAGCCGATGATAATGTTATATGATATTAACATTTCATAGAATTTGGTAAAAAAAATGACCCTAAATTATCACGAACCACAACTGCCTTCCTATTTTCTTCTATGTTCTTATCAATACGTGGCTTTAGAATTAAAAAAAAAACATTGTATTACCACATAAGCTCACGATAAGTAAAGCGTTTGAATGTACTTGGACTATTTCTATTTGCTCACGCTACGGTCAGAGTCCTACGTATATGACATCAGGCAACATATTCACTTACATTTAGAACGTTGTTGACAGTCCGAATGCAACCAGCTCATCATCACACAGAAATCACTTATTTTACGCTTTTGGAATAATTTATTTACTCTACCATATAATACAACGCCTATTGATTTTTATAAAAAAAAACCCAGTGTTGAAGCTCATTAGTCAGAAGTGCAGTTGTACCCATTGCATTGCCGTTGCAATCAAGTCTGAGCGACCATTACAACTCCCCTTCAGCCTGTCATCAACGCACTCAATAGTTCTTACCATTCAGCATTACAGGCGCGCTGGCTTTTAGCTGCTGCACGAATGCCATCAAATCAAGAGGCGGTATAAAGGGTTTATCGCAGGGAAAAAAAGTTTTCACATTGTCGGCGGGGTCCCTGGCCGCACGTCAGGCAATAATTAGCCAATGCCATGCCACGCAACGCGAATCGATAGGACTTTTACACATAATTTCCAGTCTACCTGTAGTATGCGTGCGTGGGAGCTCGTGCCTTCGTGAATACCAATTCKGTATGGGCGAAACGGGAAAGGTGTATCGCGAGGAGAAGTAGGGCGAATGGAGTTATGTAATTCTAAGTGGATCGAACACGGAACGAATTTGAATTGCCAGAGAGGCGCATCCATTTCTAAAGGAACGCCACTCGGAAATAGACGTTATGAACTACTCTCCAAATAGAAGATCAATATAATCTGGATAACTCTTTTTGTTCGCTTGGACGATTTTATGATTTCCTTCCAGAAAACGTTTCATTAAATAAGATTTTTGTGATCGATTCTTATTGTTTCTCTCCGGTTTATGTGCCCCTTTGCCCAGTAGGTACTTGAACAGTACCTTTTCCGTATGTTAAGCATGGTTTGATCCTCGTCTAAAAATCACCATTCGTTAACTGCAATATGCATTCCAAGACTTTAAAGTCAACTTTCCTTCGAGGCAGGTCAGTTAAAATTAGCTTTAATAAACATGCTTCGCCATTCTTTCATAATGCATTTCCTGTATCTTTCTAAATACCTTGGATAAGGTGAACTACATTCTGCTTGAGGTACCGTCGGGTAATAAGGCCCTATTTTCCTCTTTGTTCTAAACAAATTAAGCTTAAACAACTTATTTTCTTTGGTACATGTCTAGCGAATAAAATATCCATCGATCATTAATAAGGCCGTGCGTGAGCTTTCCAGGCAAATAATAAGGCCCCATTTAAATCGTTATTATGACGTGCAAGTAAGTCAGCTGCGATCAATCGGACACATTATTCATGACTCAAATCCTTGATCTTTTTGTATATCTAAGACTTCATCTATTCCGCAGAATGAGCACATCGTTTCGTTTCTCCCTTTCCTGGTATTTTCACGATTGTCCTTATTTTGAGCTGTCATTTTCTCTTCGGAACCCTCCTCCAAAAGGTCGTTCGTAACTTCATTGGCTTTGGTGGTTAAGGGCTTTCCTCCGGTTAGACGTTCTCTGCCTCTACCGCCCTATTGTTGGAGCCTTGTTAATATTTCAGAAAACAAATTCTCTGTAACCCTTTTGCAGAACAGCAGGGGCTCAGGAATATCGTCTTCCGAATTCCATGCATTTTGGACAACGTCCCTATCCTGAAATTGAAAAAATTAAATCCTGAATGAATATTGTCTCTCCTAGGCTTGCTTGAGATTCACACTCGCGCTCATGGTCCATAGTTCAGTTTTCGTCACGGGTGGATCCTTTTGGAGCAGTAACAGACCCTGCTAAAGTAACATCTTCATCAATCATTTTTCTTTCTAAAGCAATATTTTGTTCCGATCGTTTATCTTTTTCTTGAGGTGTAACCCGTACCAGAGTACCCCACTGGGACGAATGTGAATTGGTAGACTCGGAGCAAATGCTTTCACAGGACTAGCATTTTTGTTTAAAAGAAATAAATGCCAGTCGTACTAAAACCACTTAAGATGTCATTTATGGTCAATACAAAGTAATTTCTGATCCCTGTAATGTTCAAACGAAAGAAAAAGCGATTTCAGTTCTTGGGTTGTGTTACTCAAAAAGTTCTATCTCTATAACAATTCTGCTTTCGCTGTTATATGAATTCCAAAATTACTCGACTTGTCGTCAAAATTTAATAAAGTGGGTGTTAGAGGCATTTAATGACCAAAATATCCACAATCGTCTTCCTTTTAGAGCTATTTCCACAGCTTATACCAATGGAGGTCCATCCAGACGAATATGGGTTTGCTGCACTGGCCTTTAAGCAGTGCTGCCCTATACAGCATTGGCACGTGCAACAATAGTTGCATTTTCAGCATGTTCTGGGGAGATGGACTTGTTTTGCTATCCTTTTTTCCAACACCGTTTGCTGCTAGTAGATCGTGAACCTGAGAGTTTTTATCCATGGTATAAATTTTGTGTGATGGTATTTGCTTACCTCGGTTGAAAATGTGATGCAAATATTTCATTTCAGAGTATTAGTATAACTGAACATCACAATAATTTGGATGTTAGAAAAAACTTCTTTCCACAATTGCATTGCACAATTTTTATTACAAAACCTCTTTCTTTCCAAGGAGGTAAGATGTTCTTTCTCCCCAGCGCTCTTTGTTGATTGAGGTTATTCGAGGAATACCCTATATTTGTTTAACTACTTGCTGAGAATATCCATCTCTCAGCATTTCTATCATATCTTTTGTCCAATTTGTTCTTGTTTAGCGGGATTGCTTTTTCATGTCTATAAAGGAATTAAAAAATTAGTGGCTTTATTACAGGTTAGAAGGACGCAATGCAAAATATCAGAAGCCAAAAAAAATAGCTCGGGGTTGTGATCGGTGTACAGCAAAGGCTTTTTTAAGGTCAGAACCAAGCATTTGTGAATTAAACTAAAAATCGTCATTATGTACCTACAAAGAGTCGTTGCGCGTTGTCCAGAATTAAACTTGCATACGGTCAACTAGGGGAAATTTTACATGAGTTGCATAGATACTTTGTAAAAAATTGGCTAGCATACCTTAAAATGAAGTCACTGTAACTCACAATTTCTAAACACATATTTAATTAATCGGTAATCAAGCTATGTACGGAGCTTTAGAAATATGTAATCTATAAATATGGTCGACTTCTGTGGCAAAATATGTTACGGTATTTTCGCAACTTGAAACCAAAAATAGCAGTTTTGCGGTTCGATTCAAGCGTCGGCTACGAAGACATCCCAATCCCAACGTTCTCACTCGCGTCTGTGCGTCAGGTCTGTCGGATGCATTAGCTAGTTAGACTGAAATAGAGCATAATGCTGACGTTTCCCATTTTTATTCCGCATGTATTTTTTTGCGAGGTGGATTCCCTCAAGAAAATAGCCCGCACGGCTTTCACACGCCAAACTCGACTCTGTTCGTTGTTGGCTATTTGTACATAGTTAATTATGAATGATTCGTTAGATGGCGTGCAAAGCAATCTGACATACCGCATTTGAGACGGTCAGTTTTTCAAACTAAAAAACTAAAGCATAGTAATGGATCAAACAGTAATTAAATTATTTATCCAAATAGTTTAGTCTTAGTGAAACATCACAATAAATGACCGATTAAAACCGCTTCAAGGGTTTCCCAGGAATGCACTGGGCACTATTATATTTCATTCCTTATCTACCGCAATGTAATCTTCTTGCGGATCATTTCAAAAATAACGAATTAGGTGTAGTTTCATACACGCTGACCTATCAGCCTTGCCAAGTGATATGCAATATAGCTAGATAAAGCAAGTACTTCACCAAAACAGTGTTGGACCGTCCCGCAAGCAAAGTCAATCTGTTAAAAAAGACAAATTCTTTGTAGATGTAAAATGTATATACTGTGTTTATATATACACTTTTATTATTGTGATTTTTCTGCCAATCATACTTTTTTGCTGTGTATTTATTGAACTTTTTGCATTAATCATTCGAATAAAATCGAAAGAGCTCAACGCCATTTGCAAAAATTAATGGTTATATACTCTACGAAACCTAATGGAAGATAATGGAAAAAAAAACACCATCGCCTAAGAGTTTGTGATTCTTTTCACTGATTAATTAGTAAAGTACAATTTTAAGCGAAGCACGCATACGTATCATATATGTTAGTATAACGATTAACGCCGAGAGCGGTATCCAATCCAGGCAGAGCACACTGAGTTTGCAAAAACTAGTAACACACAATTATTATATTATTTGCTTCAGACTATAATATGGATCAACTCAGAAGTGTCGCGACCATGTAAACATAATTTTTTGTTAAGCCTGAATTTTCAGTCTGTTATTATTTCAACCGTTTGTATTGCTACAATTCCATTTGCGGAGCATAATATAGATTTTAACCGCTTGCAAAACATTGTTTAGTATGTGAAAAATTAAAGTTGAAGCATGCTGCTATAGTTAAGTAAAAATAATATACTGATATTTGAATCAGTACCTAAAATCAGCATTTTTTTCCTAAAAATTTAAAATTCTTCACATTTCAAGTCAGGTATGTTAAATGTTTTCCGCTCTGCACTGTATGCAAATAAAGATTCTTCAGACACATATTCGTTAACTGATTGGCAAGATAGTTCAGAATTTTGACCTTGAAATACAATATAATACTGTTTAGTGTGTACATCCAAAAATATCGTACTTGTTTATTTCTTTTCAAGAAACCTCCAACAGGCCCCTGTGTTATCCAACAAAGAACAGGCTTAACGATGCTATCCGATCCACTTCAGATTTATAATTTCCGGAATTATTAAATCTCAAATATTTGCTTTGCTTCCATAAAGCGTCCATTCTTTCCAGCACATCCTTCTCAATCAAGCATCCAGTGTTTGCTTAACACTACACACCAACAACATCTACGCCATATGGCAAACGACCGTGGTCTTAACAGGCCAGAATTCGATACCGACATTAAGTACGCATTAACCACCCAACTTTCTGCCCCCCGCTCGTGCCGCTTTATTTTTTTAATCTGACGCATCTGCAGTATTCATGCGAATCTCGCGTGGTCGCTGTGGACCCCCGGGGTGGCTTAAGGTATTATGTAAGAGGGGTGAGTCATATTTCCAGCCACCCCAGGTCGCGGGGCTGCCCCGCTGCTCTGATCTGATTGTGTCGGTGTTTATGTGATTCAGTTACGAACCCCGTATGCAATTAGGTGTATCCAGCATATTGCTTTATTTGATTTTGCAGCGATACGTGCCTGGACGACTTTACAAACAGCTCAGCCGCGTCGGTAGATGTGGACGTACGAACCAGAGTAAAGTAATTTGGCAGCACGGGTTTGGCAACAAATTAACTTTTAGTTGTCAACTGAAAGATACACATGTAAAATTGTTTGCAGAGACGCAATGAGTATAATAATATTGCTCGCATACTCAGACATAGACAATATTCCTAAAAGGCGGCTATCTTGTAGAAGCAACTTTTTGTTTAAATCGTTTGACCGCGGTTTAGCGTTTCACAAAGTAGCTGACAGCTGCAGACATTATGACGAAGAATTGTTCTTGGTACCATAATCTTGTGAAAATGGTAATTTGTGACGTTGTTGGTTATTCGGTAACATACCAAAAGCACGGCATTGCCGTTAATTTATATAGCTTGCCGTCTATGATTCGAAATTTGTGGAACAAAAAACCAGAGATATTTCCACGAGAAGACGGACAATATGGCTGTCGTAAATAAATCGTCTTGTACCGTTTAGATTAACAATAAACGCCGCAGACGTGAAAGTCTACAACAAACACTTTATTTATGGTAAATGGTTACAGCTAATATATGAAAGATAGTTTTGAGGTTGATAAAATTAGTCAACAAATCTCTAAACCTCACTTCAACTAAACTCCACCATCAATTAGGTAGCTTGGAAATAAGCTGATTGAACGTATGTGCTTTGTCTCACTTGATTTATCAGATAACTCTGACGAATATAAATTCAAACAAATGCACAACGGGTTTTGGTGACCATTGCATAAGAAATAACCATCACTTAGATGAAAACGACGTCAAACTTTTACATTGCGAAAGGAAAGGTAAAAAACTGCACCTTTTAGCACTTTTGGAAATTAAAWAAGCTCAGCATCYGAAAAAACATTTGGCAAATACACAAATAGAAGTTCCTACGTCCAGTACGCCTTTGATATMGCCGAAAMTATAAAGTTGGCCTTCAAAACCCAGGCGAGATATTTTACAACTGTACTTTACAACCCCTGTAAAAAAGGGGACGTAAACAGAATTCTGCACATCTGAGTTTAGTATAACGCTGTTATCTCTTTGACAATGACCGTTTTGGTCGAAACGATCGACAGAGTTATCTGATAAATCAAGTGAGACAAAGCACATACGTTCAATCAGCTTGTTTCCAAGCTACCTAATTGATTCAGGATGTTTCACAATGAATGCACCTTTGAATACTTTCAACATAAACTCCACCATGTAATACTACTTTAATGTTATACTTATCCGCATCAACACCACATAATAATCGCGAATAATTAGCTAAAAACCAAGATACCTTGCTAAGAACGTAGCCATAATTGTGGGTTCAAAAAGCAAACTTTGGCTTACGTGACGTGTAGCTCCTACAATATCGCCGTCTTTCGTAGCAGTTCGCGTACCATCCGCTAGATGGCGCTCTCACCGATACCACCTATATATTATTTGATCTAATAATTCCATAGCAATAGGTGATTCCGGGTTAGTTGGCCGTGGTCGTGGTGAGTTTCTTCGAGACCCACTGATGTGGTGAGCATTTTGAAAGCCGAGAAGATCGTGAATTTACAGTTGTCTCCAAGTGACATAAACTAATCTTAAACTTATCTAAAACCCTCTATGTAGAGTTTGCAGGCATCCCGTTCAAAACCGTATGCTTCAAATAAATGGCTATTTCATTTGGAACATTTTTACACGTATCAGTTAAAAGTTTACATTGCATTTGAAAATTTGGCTTTTGCATAAATACCTCTCGTGTGGGTTAAATGTAAAAATTGTACAAGTCGACCAAAATGAATGTATTTCCTCGTTAGCTTTGTAACTACCTACAGAAAATATATATATAAATATTTTGCCAACCTTTCGACATTTATTTATTTTTTTTATTTATTTCTTCTTATTATTTCTTCTTCTATATATAAAAGTATTTTAAAAATGACTGATTATACCGGAAATACACACTACCTTTTTTGTTCTCTTGTTAATGGAAAACCAGATTTTTCTAGTGCCATTTTATGTACCATATGTAAGGCCAAAAATCAGCGGGAATAAGCAATTAGACACGATGAATAAAGGACATAAAAACGTTCATCCGAAACAGATATTTTATAACATATACCTATAGCTTTTAATTTTGAAGCTTGCATACACAAATAACTAGATTTTATCAAATTGAATAATACTATTTTTAAATTTCAGTTGATATCACAATTATTGTTTGAATTGGCCGCTTTTAAGCTATTTTAAGGAATATTTTGTTAATTTCAAGGTTATCACGGTAGCAACCATCATTGTTTTTTTTTAATCTTATATTATCCTTTAGCATCAAGGTGACGTCATAGAGATGCTTCGGAATGGTACCCATACCTATGTGACATTTTGAACGTGGGTTTGGATGTGCTCTCAAAGCAACTGTGGTTATTTTGAAAAATTTCTAGCAGTTGTTTTCTAGATTTGAGGTCAATATTTTTGAAACGTAGTTTTTATTTGCTAGTAGGTAATTGGTCAAATAATACTACCAGTTCCAAGCCTGATTAGACGTGAGGTGAGTCGCGTTGTAATTTGTACAAAGCAATCTACTCATAAATTTAACTTAATAAAAGGAAACGCGAGACGGCTACATTATTTTTCGAAATTTTAAAAATGATTTCCGTAAATATTAATGTAACGGTCAATTTAAAATTAACAATGGGATAGCAAATAAAAAGGAATTATATTCGCCTCCCAGAGTGGAAAACGATTTATGCAATCAATTATCAATAAAGACCTTAAAAATATCCTCTTAAGCCACGAAATTTCTTAATTATTAATCTTCATCTTAGTCAGAATTACTAATACTCCTCAGAATAGCGAAAACCTTGCGGTCCAATATCTTTTGGTTTAAAAACTAATTTGATATTTCGTAGAAATTGCAGGTGTTTGTTATTCTCTTAATTTTCTTCACAGAATGTCGAATAACTCCGTATCAGCGCATTAACCTTAATATATGACGTAAAAAAGTAAGTATAATAAAAAATAGTGTGTGTTAATTAATAGAATAAAAAACAGTTGATTTGCATTTCCAGTATAACCAGCTCTCCATCTTTGAAAATAATCTTAGATCATGGTATAAAAAGTCCAAAACGTTTGTATAAAATAGTTTATAACCTATTTTCAACTCTTACGAAATTATGAAAGAAATACTTGCTTCTGCATCATCCTGTGTATTACTGTGACTGTGTCTATTGGGATTTTCTCACACTTATTATCAGCATTTAAAACTATTTTTTTTACCTTTATTAATGAAAACTTGCTGACACTGACCAACCAACTCAGTACTACTTATTACTGAAATTATTTACACAGTATCTACGTCTATGTTTCAGAAATGAATAAGGCAAATCAAAGTCTAATGCCATCTGACAACAGAGAAAACGTCCTGACAATGAGAAACAAATACCAATCAGGTGTCAAACCGCAATGTAAACAAAATCACAACGTAACCTACAAAACAAAACAAGGTACAACCACAAGAAGTTTTACCGGATTGAAATCTTGGTCTTTTTGGGTTAAACCGCTACCGATTTTGGAATAAGGTCGATGTTTCGCCCGCGCTTGTAAGGGACATCATCAGGACAGGAATATGGAGTATGGAATAATAACTATCATGAGTTTTCCGCCAATCTATAAAATCAGAAGATCAGCTTGCCAGTATGGTAATATATTACCTATATGGGTAATACACACAAATAAATATTTATTCTTGTCAAATGGATTCTCTATTTATACGTTCAAGATTGCACCCAAAAACTTTTAAGTGCAATGTACGCCTAAATTAGCTTACAGTCTTTTTCAAGCATACAAATGTAGCTGGTACAGTGTTTGTATTAGGTATATATCATATGATTAAATTATTCATGTGGCTTCACGTCATTCTGGAAGAAGTTCCTAAAACGGTTATAAGAGAGTCGCAAAAATTAATTAAATCGTCTCCGTAATCTATTTCATAATCTAATGATGAATTAACAAAAATATCACAGACATTTCAGCGACCTGAAATATTTTCTTCCTTTTATTCTTCGCAAAGAGCTGAAAGAGCGCACATACCTTAGAAAATTGTATTACCGCACAAAAGCGTTTGAAATTAATGGACTCGTCTGAGGGTGGTGTGAAGTAATGCGATATATCGGGTTTATTCAACGGAAGCAGCCATTATCCTTTCAGAACGATCGCCTTCGAAATGCTTTCCTGTATACCGAGAGATGCGGCTTTCTGCTGAATCACTGATGTGCCAGAATAATAAGGCACGTTTGCCAGCCCGCGGTTCGGCCCGGTAATGAGACCCCGCTATCTATAGACACTTCTGGCCCGCCGACGGCGATTCCTCCGCGGATTCAATAGCGTTTCGAAAAAGCCCGAGACTTATTTAGAGTTTTCCGTTGATTTATACGGCATTCGAGATGGAGTAATTACAGACGTGACTTGCAATGCAATGGGAAATGGATACTTCCATCACATAACGAATGGAATTGCTTTTGCACACTGTATGAGACGTAATAGAAAATGTTTCGGTTTTTCTACCCCATGAATTTCGCTGAATGCTGCTATGGAGGTACGAAAAATGGAATTCATATAAATATGAACTTGAAAGAGGGAGCGTTCAAGAGTATTGCATCAGTATATAGTTCAATGCATAAACTGGAAACGTATCTCCTAGCATGCATGAAACGTCCCTTTCAGAACTACTTATTATTACTGTGCATTTATTTTTAATAAATTCTCTTTGACAATAAAATAAGGACAACAGTGTTGCCTAAATGCTGTAATTAGGTCTGACGAAACACAAGAGCTGTCTTCGAATTTCCTTATTATCTATATGATGCCAACTTCCTGCACACATTCACGTGTCCACTATCAGACAGACTCGGTTGCAGACTAAGAGGAAGGGGGTCGTACGGGTCCATTCTAACTTTACTAAATTAAAAATGGGGTAATCAAATAACCTAAAAGGCTCAGTCCACAAAACCTCACATTAAAAACAACCACCTTTATATCCGTGTCTATGCTGTAAGGGMCCCGGTGTTAAATGCGGCCTTGGTCCCCTGAAGAAGTTAATCCGCCGCTGTAGATACTACTCAAAAGACATTTATATGTGATTATCACATAATAAAAACAAAACTTGCATTTATCGTATAATATTTAGGAATGGAGCGCTTTGTTTTCTATAACTCTACAACTATATAAATCGGTAGCTT
Organism: Rhyzopertha dominica; assembly: GCA_025024175.1. Classification (NCBI taxonomy): domain Eukaryota; kingdom Metazoa; phylum Arthropoda; class Insecta; order Coleoptera; family Bostrichidae; genus Rhyzopertha; species Rhyzopertha dominica. The sequence goes on along the minus strand of QCXZ01000003.1, from coordinate 41,381,590 downwards.
TTTTCGTATTCCACCTATTCATTAATTTTAAGATCAAGCATAGTGTTTTGCAACTATCTAAATTATTGTTAAATAAATAATGCAGTGCAGTAATATGCTCTCCGGTCTTTTTTTAATCCAAGAACCCGGCTGCGCTAGAAATATACTGCTACGACGTACGACTTCGAAAACTGCGGATTTTTGACTAACTTCCTATTATTTAAAACTTGTATCGTAATCTAATAAATTTAACAAAACCAGTTCAAAACACTACTATTTTAGCACTACTACTTCAGTAGATCACTATACTGCCCATACTAGCACTAAACACACCTACATTACTAAGCATTTCGCTCGTATCTTCGTTTGATTAACCGCTATTCGAATTCAGAACTTCCCACGCTCTCTCCGTCGTGCCATTTATGCCCCCATCGAAAATGCCAGAATATCATCTTCCTGTTGTTATCTAAACTTCGCGTAGGTTCCATTGATAGAACTTACTGGAGTCGACATCCCTGTCATCTGTCGGTTGCTAGGATCACTACTTACAGTGTCCTACTAACACCATCTATATGCCTGCAACTCTAGGTCCACAGATAGCGCTGATTATCTATTAAGATGCAACACTACCCCATCCTTGGAAACTGAACGTCCCGATCAGTCCCATTCCTTGGAATCTCCGTGGTACTCGCTTAAACAATTCAAGTGTGCCACCTTCATCCTTGACCTTCGGCTGCGCTAGATTCTGCAAACTGAGTCGTTAATCCTTTGGCTACGTTGCAGGGTCCTTCCAAGGAGGGCGACAACGTAAGCGCAAGGGATTTCCTTCTTCGTGGGTTGCAGAGCCACACCAGATCTTCCTTAKACTGCGTGTGAATGCATGTTCCTTAAGAGCGAGCTTTCGCACAATTAGTGGTGGTATTCTGTCCTAATAAAGCTTTCACGTTGTACTGCTTCGTCCTTTCCCTCAGTCTTGATGATGTAATCTTCATAGCTGTGCAGGTTGTACACTTGCAGCACCATTTCTCTACATATTCGTTACAAGCCACCCAGTAAAAAGTTCGCGTACCTTTGCTTAAGTCCTATTCACTCAGGTGGGCACCCGATGCTTCTCCACGTACCTCTTCACACTATCAACAATATTGTAACACGCCTTTCTTCAATGGCTATGCTCCACTCGCAAAGATTCCCACTGACCCACATCGCCTTTAGGGTGGGATTCTCTCTCCTCTCGCCCATCTAAGTATAGGACCAATATCACTAATCACTATCTCCTAGCTGGGCCTTCCGAAAGCTTTCGGTAGTCCATTTTTCGCTCTTGTTGATGGTGACTCTTCTTACATTGTCCGTGCCCTTGCATTCATTCCACTGTCGTTGATTTCTGGAGGCAGCTTGAAGTACCACTCTGCAGTTCCTCACGGTGTCGTTCCAGACGCCATCAATGAAATATCGCGTTGTAGTCCTGTAGAGCTTCGCCGAAGTTCTGCTTACGAGTCCTTAGCTGTAAGCGAAACAGCTGCTGCAAGCGTTCTCCAAAGTAAAAAAGTTCTATCTACAGATAGCTTGTGATAATCCTCAATGTCGGCCGCAGGTAACGCGCGAAGCAAATCCAGCGCAGGTCCACGCAGGGCAATCACCAAAGCCGTAGCTTTCACCTGCTCATTCCAGCTATTCGCCCTCCCAGTTGCCTCGAACTGCGAACTGTAGGTTTCAAACGACGTGACGTCTACGGCGGAGATTTAACATTGCTGCTTTCAGTTCCTGGTGTCCTGGCGATCGGAGTGGGCAAGCCACAACTCCCGGCAAAAAACGTCATCAGGGAAACGGTACCGCTACACCAAAATGTACCAGCACACCATCCTGCTGAAACCAAATGTCTTCTTTTGGAATACCATTGTCCAGCTGATTTAGAAGTATTTCAGCCAGTGCAAGTACCAAATCATCTTTGAAAAATTCTAATTACCTATCCCCCGTAGATTATCTTTGAAGAAGTAAGGACCGATTATGCGTTGATCAACGACGTCCAAATATTAAGCTTCTGTGGACGATGCATGTGTACTTCAAGAACTCAGTGTAAAATTTCTTGTGCCCAGTTGCAACAACTGTGACGATTGACATTGCTTTTTAAATAAAAGGTTGCTTCGTCGGAAAACAATATTTCTTAAAAAGTTATAGTTTTCATCACATCTTATTAGCAGCTCGTAAAACAGTATCAATGGGATTTTATAAGGATGAAAATTTTCCCTTTGGTAAAGTTTATTCACCTTCGAATGCTGTACGTCGTCGTGTATTGCCACCTAACGCACGGATAGGTTCGGCTTTTCGCCGGCTTCTAAAAAACTGTTTAATTTTGTGTGGTTGTTTAATTTGGGATGACTATACCTTAGCAAATCCTTCACACTACTCGTTTCGTGAAATCGTGCGATAAGTCTACTAACAGTAGGTTGTGCAATAGTAGGTCTGTTTTGGTGTGCGGTGTTAAACAGTTTACAAACTTCATGATGACTTTGAAATATATTGCAATATCTTACCATCATTAAAATTAGGATTAAGACACAGAGCACACAAATCACAGATTTAAATTACTTGTTTGGGCATTGTCTGTGTAAATATTGTGTTTGAGAGTTGTTACTGTCAATGTCATATTTTTACAAAGTAGGCTTTTGAATGCAATATTGAATTTTTATTAAATACTTGTTGAACATAAATAATTTCAAAGAAGCGCAATTGGTATCAATAGACCTTAAGTTATCATCTACAGTTTTCAGCATTTGTAGATTATGAATCCTTTCAGTTTTTACTGGATTCTACAGGTGGTAACTTTTTGTCTATTGATAATAGTCGACATTTTTGTTATTTTTTACACCGTGCTTATTGCATTCGCAAGGAACGTAAGGCAGCAGTATGTTTAATCCACGTTACTCCCTCGAACAATTTTATTGAGATATCATATGGTTTAATTAGACTTATCAAATTGTATATTGATTGAACACACCTTGAAGATTTGCTTGCCTACTTCTCTATTTATTTTTAACGTTGTTTTGTGAAGGTTGTAAATAACCATTTTTCCAATTGTGTCCGTTTTAATTGTTTTATTTTTAACTTCTAATTTTTAACTTCTAAAACATAATGGATAAGTTCATTAGATAGTAAGGTATGGTTCTATAAACAAGACGTTATATCTTCGTTGTAGTTACAGACTGCCTTTTCAGTTTTTAAGTTTTCTCAAACAGATCTACATTCCGTAAACAATCTAGGTTAGCACCTAACCGGATAAAGAAAAGTGATTGTGAAAGTTTCACATTAAATAAACAAAGCACAATTTTCTTGTCCATGTCTATCAAGACCCTTCCCGAAAAAAACCTGCGAAAGCCACTGCTTACAAATAAGTGCATGTGCGATTACTAATCCCTTTTCTACCTACACCGGGAGCTACTGGGAACTTTAGAGATGTTTACTCTTCAACGCTGTATCCTTAAATCCGTGCAGCGTCCGTTGCGCGTATTTGCGTAAACAATGCACAATTCCTAGCGTGCACCGGAGCCTGAATCGGGGATTCCAGTCAAGTCCTCTTTTTTTAGCAATCCCCGCTTCACAAACAGGGAGAATGTAATGAAAGCGACCGCGCAGTTATGTCAAACAGTTGTTCACTCTCAGGTATGAATTCCATAACGGCCTTTATATGGCGGGAGGATTTAATTAGAAAATTCCGCACGCCCTCCGACTCCGGGCCCGGAGTAAGTGCTGCACCGGCGCCGGAAATTTTTATAACTCTACGCCCGTACACGGGCATTCCACTCTCGTTTTAATTATTATTTTGCTGTAGATGAGGTTATTGCAAAACGAGATCTAAGTTTCTTATTTTACTTCACATTTTGCACTCAAAACGATACTAAGTCCGGTAAAACTTTACTTTCCGGACTAAGTACTGTAATGAGCTCTTTCCTAGACTCAAATGATCATTATTAAGCAACCACTAAGTACGTACCTGCATTGGAACAAATAACAAGAAATATTATTATTTTTAATAAGACATTTGAAATGGTACGAAGTTTATAACTTGGTGGGGAAAAATAAAGTAAAGAGTGGCAAACAACAGCCAAAGGAGATAACCCTAAAGTAACAATTGAGGTATTAAAATCGGTTGAAAAGGAGGTTTCTAAAAAGCACGGGGAAATGAATGCTGCCAATAAAAAGGAATTCGAGAAAATTTAGGGATTAAATAAAAGAAATTCAAGGGAACAAACTGGTCGCAGAATGAGATAAGCTTGCAGGACAACTATAATAGGAAAACATAACATAAACAATAAATAAACAATTTAGTGATGTAAAAATGCAAGGTAAAAAAGTAGAGACATGCAAGCTATGTTTAGTAAATAGAACAGCGAATAATTGCATAAAGATAAAGAACAGAAAACGATAGCACAAAAAAATAACCAAGCTGGCAAAAGGGTATCACGGGTAGTAAATTGTATAAAAACTAATTAATTAATGAAACAATATTTTATAGATCCTAGGTAGCATGCGGAAAGAGAAAAAGATATATAGTAAACTAAAGAAAGAAWAAACGGGACGAACTAGTGATGAGCGACAACAAAATAACAAGCACACGGAGGGAATTTTTTAAGTACTCTTGGATCTGGATAAGGAAACACAAAGCAGAAGAGGAAAGGCATAGCAGTCACAGAGAATTGTCAGTGAAATAAGATAGAAATATAAAAGGTGAAAATATGACTAAAACGATAAGAGATAAATAACAGCAGGAACATCATCAGATATGATAAAATATACGAATCCCAAAATGGAAAAGGCTTATTAGTTTCTTTGATATAGCAATACAGCACGGGAGAAATAACTGAGGACTGGAAGACAGATAGCTTTGCACCAATATATGAAATAAAATAAGAAGGTACAAAAAACGTTGTAATTATCCTATTTTGTAGGAGGAAAATGTACAATMAACTATTGGATGAAAGTCTTAAAGAATAAACTGAAACAAGCAAAAGCTCAGTTCATAACAACGAATAGAAAGAAAGGGGATTGGTTTAGTATCGTTGGAAAATGCGTTTGAAAATATCTTTGGGAGCGTGGTATGGGAAATTATACTGAAAATACGTATCAATAAGAAGGTATTTCACAACAGAGTGCTTTCCTGATATTTTAAATAGGTGGTTCAAGACAGTAGTCATGATCTCATTCATTGCAGCAACATTATGTTTATTGAGATAAAACCTAAAATGGGTGTCATTTGTATAAACACAGAAGTTATCATGTTTAACCCCCGATGTTATCACGTGTATAGAGTAAAGACAAGGGGAGCCAGGAATGACTCTTGTTGCATACCATAAGATACATTGCACGGTGCCTTTAAAGCACATTCCACAAATTTTACCACATCACATCCATAGCCTCTCTTGAAGTCAAATTGAGTATCAAGATTCAAGAAGCAAATTGTTAGAATTAGGATGTGGACAACGCCATGCCATCTAGTGGCAAATTGGTATTATCCATGCGACATGGCATATATGTTATTTATTATTATGAAGCAAATTGTTGTTGATGTAATAATATCTTTAGCGCAGCCCACCAAAAKTGATAGACGCTTATKCGCTCTATTTTCCCTATGTTCGTCCGTGCATAGCATAATCTCGGCTACTAAGCATCGGATTGACCTCGGGTTTTCGTTAGATGGCCGTGTGCGAACAACTTTCTTGAGGTAGGGATACTGATACTAGGATACCGCGGGACCAAAATGGGTATTTCTCATACAAAATTTTACCTATATGATGCTTCTTGGGTATGGTTAAACCTGATTTCTGATGCTGAGTGTGAGGGTACATGTTATATTTTGAATAAAGGTGTAAACTTGTTACGATTTTTCGTTTATGTTTTAGGAACAAAAATAAAATTTTAATTATGCGAGAATTACAGTGTGGATGACACTATGCCATATAGTGGCAATACGGCATCATCCACTCGTCTCTGTGGAGATCTAATCTTGCTAAATTTTAATTATATAAAATTTTCTTTTCCTTTTATTATTTTCAGGAGTCTTCATTTTCAGATCTTATCTTGCGACCCCTTCTAAAAATTTTTTGTAATATTTAATGTATATTATGGGTTTTTGATTAATTCTTCTAGAACTTTACACACAACACCGAATATGTGCACTTATACGTGGAAGATTTTTTAATTTCCTTTTTCCAAAGAAGCATTTTTTTAGGAAGAGGTACCACTAAATACCGTTTCTAGCGATGTGAGTAAACATTTTCAACAATGAAAACGTTAATAATTACAATATGTACGTTATAATATTCCTTATTTCCTCTTCACAACGAATTCAAAAGTGGGGCACGTAATTTTATTGTTGGCGTACCTATGAAAGTAGGCTTAAGGATGAAACTTTTGGTAGGTAGTTTTATAGCCAAGAATATTTTACTGTTTATAGGACTGCATTTTCAAAAACATAATTATCGTTAAATATGATCATTTTCTAATTTGAACAGAATTACGATTACGATAACGAAGGTGTTTCTGAACACTTATAAATGAGCCAAACTGTTCATATCAGAAAGAAAGCACTAGCAACCTAGTGCAGTATCATTATTTGTTACTATGCCAAGCATTAGTAAAACTTGTTTTTCCTCTAGTGGCGTAAATTTTCTTATCCCCAGTATTTAAACTTTTATGTGTCCATGCTCTTAGCTAGTTAGAAATATCTTCGCATTCGCAAAATTATGTGCGAAAGTTTGCAACTTTCATAATTACTGTTTGCGACAGGTACGTAAAAGCCTAGGAACTTCGGGCATACGCGAGATAACAAATGACGTTATTTGCCCAACTAATTTGTAACACACTGTATCGTGTATCTCACATTTCAGCGGACGCAAATATTTCGGCCTCCCCACGCAGCTTGATGCGCGACAATTTGTTGTGAAGGTTTTAACTTTGTAGGTATATATAACAGCACAATGGCGTGCTTCAGCTACAAACTAGTACATGTGCTTTGTTATATCTGTTGGAGCGGGTACATGCTTTCGCTTTTAGTGCAGGACAAACGAGCGACTTGTTGGTCTCTTGGGAGGCCCATGCTTAATAGTGAAATATGCCTTTTGCTAAAAGAAACTTCCAACTCTTCTTGCGACACGGCACTGAATTAGCTGCATGCAGTGGACAGTTTGGTAAAGGTATTTTACTCGTGCCTAAAAAATAAAGACAAGGCTGTATTTYACATCAAGGAACTATTATTCTTTTGATAACTGAGGCAACCGCTAAGAAGGTTCCTCATTTTAAAATACATTTGAGTGTTTTCCTGCCACACATAGAGAAGTCCGTTGTAAATTAGGTAAATTGGACTAACATATGCAGCTCATAGACTGTCGGCTTAAGATTACGTAATTCTTGCATTTAGGATGCAATAGTATTTATTGATATAATAACAATCTACAGTGCATCAGTTTACTGTATCTGTACTATACTTATAATTTTTTCAAAAAAACTTTCATTAGACAACTTACAAAATAATTGCAGTAGAGTGGTAGATTGACTGTCTCGCTGAAATCTAGTCAAGATGATTTTATCAAATTGTCAAACTGAGAAAAAGGTTCTACTCTCATCAAAAACAGAGCTTTTCCCTTCTTCGGGGTAATAATGTTGAGGTTAGACTTAAAGGTGCCTCATACATATATAAAATTCAGTTATAAAACAACATATCATCAAAAAGCACACACTTATTAAATTTTTGTTTAATGGGGGATTGCTTATGTTTTACACAATACACACAAATAACACTTTACAAAGCAAAATTTCAATCATCTAAGACCAAGGCTTTGCAACCTATTTCTGTGAAAACAAAGACTAATATAGTCCTTCGACATTTAAGCGTAACATTACCAGTGTTTAAAAATTAACTGAAAGATAAAATTTGCGCTTTTGTTGATGACATTTTGATCACGACTGAAACAGTTAATGAGGAGCAATCAATTTTGTCAAAGGTTCTTTCCGTTACCTACATTCCATAACTTATTGGAATTAAGATTTGAGAAGTGTAGGTTCTTTATACCAAACATAGCATGCTTAGGTTCCTTAGCAGTATATCAGAACTGTAGTAAAACCAAAAAATGTAAAAAAGTGCAGTTTTGTTGATTTCGGCAGTTGTTTAATAAGATTTATATAAAACTTTTCGATTACGGCGAAACCATTTTACGATTTCTTGAAAAATACAAGTGAGTTTGGTAAAAAGGAGTCAAACTCCTTTGAAGTTTAAAAAAAACACTTATTGCTTCACCCGTTTAAGTATTCATTCTTCACAGGCAAAAAGGAGTTGTATTGCGATGCGGGGGCGTTGGGTTTTGGCATGGTTTTGTTACGCCGACAGGGTGTTAGAAATTCTCATCCAATTGCATATATCCAAGTGTACGGCCAAAAATAGAATCAAGGTACCACATTTACGAGTTGGAATGTCTTTTAATCATTCATCCCTTAAAGCGATGTCATGCTTATCTGTACGGAATACCCTTTAAGGTAATGACATAATGTAACAGTTTGAAAATGACCAAGAAAGATTTGATTACGCGAATTGTACGATGGCTTTTTTAAGCTATCAGCAATAAGGAGTCTTCCTATATTCTCTTTTTAATTAGTTTATATAGTCTGCGCAGTTTTCTTGAACATATCGTGTGATCTATTAACACTTTTGTTCTACATATTTGTATGAAAAGAACGACATTGGAAGATATTGAAAGCAGAGGTTATATTATATTCAATTATTATGAATAAGAAATGCAACCTAGGTTGTTTTAAGAAGGTATAAAATACAGCTTAAGTCCAAACAAACATTCACAAAATTGCTTGTTTACAACTGTTTGTTATATTTCAGCAAGTTAATTCTATTGTAAAGTGTTTTAAACATGTAATATTGCCTGTATTATTCCATCTTGACTTTTAGGCTCAGAAATGGCCAATTAAGATTTTCGGTGATTACAGTGCAATTTAAACTGGACCGAAAAATGAAAATTCTTTTTACGGGTATTGGAACAAAACAATTCGTAGAAAAGGTAAAGTAACTGTATAGCAACGAAAACTTTCCCTAAGCCAATCATTCATTAAAAAAGCGGATGTAACGAATATGGTAAGAAATCAATTTTCTAAAAAAGTACCAAACGTCAAATATCGTGCAAAGTTTGAAACATGCAAACCTGCACATCTTTGTCAAAGCCTTTACCACATGCTGTCATAAACGTCCAATTACGTCAGTGAAATGTGAGTCATCAATTGGAGTAATATGGAAGTGCATACAAAATTCTTTTTATATTAACAGTATCGTTCGTGAAAAATGGCATGTCTTCATGCCAGTACCTTTCAATTTATCTAGCTTTGCCCACAACTCGAAGCTTATGTAGGTTTTTGTTGACAAATATCTTCTTTAGATCTAATTATGTCACTGTATGTCACAAACAGCTTTTGCCGTCTTATTTCAAAATAAAGGTGTTAACTTTTAACATTGAATTTGTTGATATTCACGTACACTTATTTGATTTAAATTGGGTTTTTGACAGGTTAAGGACAAAAAGAACATCAAGGTACGTCGAGTCGTGATATAAAAATTAATTTCTTGTTTTAAAATTTGAATGTTTTATCTAACATATACCGATTTTATATGACATCGTTGTACCATAAGTTTGTGTTTTATAGCCCTAAAGAACCTTGGCAGAGAGTTCGTGAGAAATTATTTTTATGTAGCCCTTATCCTGTCAAAAACCCTACATTATATTAACATCAGCTGTTTATTTTTGTTCTTATACCCTTGCTATTTATGTGACTATACTTTGCATCATCATACCAAGCCTTCGGTATATAGGCAAAACCAGCTCTATGCATGCTGTCTGCACTAGACCTAAACTGGACTGATGAGCTATAATGACATCGAAATAGATCTATCTACGGCTGGCTGCTGTGCAGACAGGATAGCATAGACATGTATATTACAGTTTAAAAAATATCGTTTTCTTCGCTCTAGATTAAAAACCATCTAATTTGTACCCTTTATATATACAACCATAACAAATTCAAACTTTTACAGATTGCCGATAGATGGCGCTCCATGTTAAGTAAATATTTTTTTTTAACAAGTTAAGCACAATATGACATAATTTCCTTTTTATATATGTTAGGTTTTATTTTCTTTCAAGTTGTAAAACAACAAAAACCAACCATTCAGTTTATCGTCATAAGTATAAATTTACTGTATAATAAAGATATTTATTGTAATATAACAATTAAGAAGCTGTGTACCACCGCACATATATTTCTTTTTTCTGCTCTAACGAGCTTAAATTTGCCTAAATCGAATGTTAAACGAGTTTGACAAAACTCAAATTATGATAAGTTCAAAACGCTTAAAAGGTAAATGAAACTTGTGACATAGCACTCTTAGTAAAACGATAAAAAGAGCAAAAAATATAAAAATCACATGCTTGTAAGCTGCCGCCATCTATCACATTTGAAATCTCGATTCATCTTCTTTCTAAAGAAGGCCACTTCTGTAACGTGACAGATGGTAATGATCGTTATCTTTATAAGTTGAGTTATTCGTACATTAGAGGAATCTCACCTATGCCAACTCTGACGTTTGTTGCACCTCGCAATATCTTCTAAAACGATGTCTTTAGTTTTGATGGTTTCATACAGAATTTTCCTTTTCTGTCACATGGAGAGTCAAGACATTGCGCTGAATGCATGAGCTCACGTACACAAGTCACGGTATACTTTTCTTGTTCTATCCCCAAGTGTACCAATGTAAGCAACAGCAACAGAAACAGGACCCCTGGTCCTTTAATGGTGTCTTGCCCACTTGACAGGTGTTTCGTACCCTTCAACGTAAGGAAACCCCATCGCGTTGAAACAAATCGTGGTCGTCCGTACGCATGTAGAACACAGAAATTCGAAAATGTTAATTATCGACTAGTTTAATATTTCACCCAAAGAAGCCGGCGTGTTTGCCTTCCCTGCAGGACGTCGACGGGAACAAAACGAAAAAAGGACGCTGGTACCGGTTAACAAGTGAAATACGGCGGTTCGCCTCTTTGCATGCTTCATAAATATTTTACAGTCCGTTCAATTATCTATGCAAATCCTTAATTTCCACGACCTGTTTATGTTGCCGCCGATCGAGTGGGAGTTCATTTTTAAGGGCAGCCGGTGTTCTGGTTAATGCAGCAATCATTCTCAGCGGTTTATTTAAGTTATGCACGTGCAAGGATTGATCGGTTTTGAGGAAATCCCGTTGCAAAGCCAACAAATAAGTACGGGCGCAAACAGTTTATTTCTATGCAAATAAAGCGTCATAAAAATGCAACTCCTACATTAAGCACAATGTAACGGTAGTGCAATTTGACAGCGGAGGCATACGTGTACACGCAATCATACCTGCGAGCACGCAAGTGCCTCTGCGAAGATATTTTTTGAGATAACCGTATTTTACTGCCGACATAACAAGGTGCCCGCTTTTTTATTTTTGAATATGATTGAGCTTTATGAGCCGCAGGTTCAACGTATGGAATGCAAAGTTATTTTCTTACGTAAGTTGCAAACATGTGTCTGTATGTTGGCACTTATATGCAATTAAAACAACGAAATTATAAAAGTTTAGAAGACTAAAAAACAAATATTTGATACACTAATGGGTGGAAAAGTTTCACCTATTTTGGCACAATATGTAATGGATGATGTAGTTTTAAATTGCTTAAATGCTCTAAATTTTGATGTTCCATTTCTAGTTAAATTTGTTGATGATATTGTATTAGCAATTCCTTTTGATAAACATGATGAATTATTAACAGTTTTCAATTCATACAATAAAGATATTCAATTTTCAATTGAAAAAGAAAATAATAAAACTTTTTCTTTTGTTTTCTGTTTCTGTTTATTAATGAGAAATGATCAAAATTTTAGAATTGTAGATTGGTACATACAACCTATTTCTTCTTGTAGATATCTAAATTTTAATTCTTATCATAAATGTAACACTAAAATAAATTTAATTTTGACATTAAAAAATAGAGTTAAAAAAATTCACATCCTACACTATTAGACAAAAATTTAAATATATTAAAAAGAATTTTAAATTCTAATTCTTATCCAGTTGCTTTAGCAAAAAACTTCTTTTTAAAATTGATAGAACTGATGTAGGATCAGGTGAAGAGGTTTTAAATAATGTTTCTCCTACAACTTTGACAAAATATTGTGTAATTCCCTACATAAAAGGTCTTAGCGACAAAATAAATAAATATTGTTAGAAATAGAAAATGTTCATGTTTGTTATTACTCACATGTAAAAATTCAAAATTATTTTTCAAAATTAAAATGTAAAACTCCTATTGAAAGTTTAACAAATGTAGTATATTAAATTGTAGTAACTGTGAATCAGTATATATTGGTCAAACTGCTAGACACTTAATTGACAGAGTTAAAGAACACAAAAGAGATATAAAAAATAATAAAATAACCTCTGCATTATTTAATCATTGTTATGAACTTGACCATAAATTTAATTTTAATGATTTAACAGCTTTGGATAAAGAAAACAAATTTAAAGAAACGTCTTTTTTTAGAAATGGCCCACATCAATAGACAAATTCATAGTATTAATAAACGAAGTGATATTCATAATCTTTCCAAAATTTATACTTATCTCCTCCATTTTAAACCATTTTCGTGATCATAACTTCCTATTTGCACTCTCCAAAATTCTCGTCATATCTAGATTTCATATTATTGGCTATCGGTTTTTTAATTTTGAAAGATACTTTAATATTTGTCAAGATTATTTGTAATTATTAATAGTTTATAATTGTTCGAATTACCTACAATTATTAGTTATATATAAGATGTCAAGGTTGCTGTTTAACTTAAAATTATTTCGTTTTTATTGTAAGTATTTTTTATATGGTTTGTTGTTCTCTATTGGTAATTATTTAATAAAATATTATAAGGCTAAAAGAAAGAGACATAAGATCTCTGAAAGCTTGGCATAAGATAAAAGGAGTTTTATTTAGAAGACCGAAACCTAATATATTTAAAAAAAACATCTGTAATCAACGGTCAATAACTGTAAAATTCTTTATCATAAGAATGGTTTTTTTTTGAAAAAATTAACCTTACTCTTTAATTCTCAACATCATTTTAGGTAAACCTACATATTCCAATTTATTACAGATATACAGGGTGATTTTTGAAAACTTCACACCTTAAATAACTTTACATAGAGAAAAAATTTAAAATTTTGCAAAAACAGGTAAACTTTCGTTTGCAAGGGGACAACTTTTGAGATAAGTTTTTAATGGATAGCGCTTATCCTCTTAGCGGGGTAGATACCCCTTCAAAAATTTTAAATGAAACTACCCATCTTACGATACATCATTTAAAAGCTTATTACACAAGGAGTCTTGCCATGTAATTAGTTTTACTATTTTTTACCCATTGACGGGGTAGTGGGTCAAAAAGTGCATTGTAGCAAGTGGCTTATAAAATGGAATATTTTGGACTTTTTTTAACAAAATTTATTGTCTTGCAGTTACAATAAAAATTGTCCTTACTTAAGCCTAAAAAAACTTGTTAAAAAATAATTGTTACACCTAAGCAAAATGCCAAAAATACTTAAAATGAATAAGAAAGTCCAGTGGCTGTAGAAATGTTACGCAAAGAGCTAGTTGGATCCATTGCAAAATGACCAAGTACTTCAAGTTGGGCCATTTCATCAACGACTCTATTCCCTGCCCTTTTTTTGTTTACTACAGATCCAGTGTCTTGAAATTTCTGCACGAGATCGAGAATGTACCTAGCGTCAACATTTTTATCGGGGTGCCGTTCGTTAAACACCCTTGCTGACGCACGAGCACAGCTATGCTCAGCACCGTAAATAAAAATTATTTCTACCCTTTCGGCAGTTGAATAAACCATTATCACTTGGACTCTCACTTTAAAATTTCACGCGATTTATAAAAAGGAATGTGAACCAAAAAATGGTCGTGCCAAAGAAGTAGCCAAAAAGTTGAAACAAAAAATTGGAAACACAAAGTAGATAATTATTTAGCCAATTCAGTATAAACTGTCGAGTTGCAATATCAAGTAATGTCGAAAGAAAATTTTAAGTATTTTTGGCATTTTGCTTAGGTGTAACAATTATTTTTTAACAAGTTTTTTTAGGCTTAAGTAAGGACAATTTTTATTGTAACTGCAAGACAATAAATTTTGTTAAAAAAAGTCCAAAATATTCCATTTTATAAGCCACTTGCTACAATGCACTTTTTGACCCACTACCCCGTCAATGGGTAAAAAATAGTAAAACTAATTACATGGCAAGACTCCTTGTGTAATAAGCTTTTAAATGATGTATCGTAAGATGGGTAGTTTCATTTAAAATTTTTGAAGGGGTATCTACCCCGCTAAGAGGGTAAGCGCTATCCATTAAAAGCTTATCTCAAAAGTTGTCCCCTGCAAACAAAAGTTTACCTGTTTTTGCAAATTTTTAAATTTTTGCTATATTTAAAGTTATTTAAAATGTGAAGTTTTCAAAAAATCACCCTGTATAAATTTTTAAAGGCCTTACAACTTTTATATAAAACATGTTTTGCTACCTCCTGTATCTTTGGAAATAATCGACGCTTCTGGTAATTTCTCCTAACCCTGTATAAAGAATATGACACAGCAATTTATTTTGCACGCTTCAAAACCTGCACGCTGAAACTCTCTTATTTAACCTGTTTTCGTTTGAAAAATCGGTCTAAGCTTTTTTACTTACGATTGCTTGCTCGTTCAGTTAATGTAGTTGTCACAGTTTACCTTGTTGAAATATAAGAACATTTTAGATAATTGAAGCCTTAACAACATTCTGACATGTACTACAGAAAGACACACACTAAATGCGTCGTCATAATTCTTTAAACTATAAGTTCGCCTTTAACCCCACTTTGTTTCCTTAACAGAAACTTTGACTATTTCAGCCACAACCAAGATACCTAGAACTCTGGAAAAATCTCTAGTTCGGCTGCTGATAGCAGATTGCATTAGCATACCAAGTTATGTATTTTTCGACACGCGCGTGGTAGTGGTAGAACATGTAAAGTATTTAGAGTTTAAAATAAATTATTTATCTTCGACGAAGGAACGAAGGCAACCTTTGTGGAACTACTGTTAGTAAGTTGGTGAAATGTCGTGACCGAACAACAAGCAATAATCGGCAATAGTTTGGAATAATATATGTAATCGATTTCTTATTGTACTTCGTGATGGGAACAATAAAACATCCAATGATGCTCGAATATGTGATCAGGGTAGTAACACTTTTTTTGTTCTAGTTTCATTAAAATCATGGGTGCACAGACACTGCAAAAAAACAGAACGAATCAAACTTATAGGTACTAAASTGAAACCTACTTTGTAATAAACAAAATAGCAAAACAAAAAACACAATTGAACGAATMAATCAACACGTGATGGAAACGACTTAAGGAAATCGAACTGAAATGTAAGTTGGTGTAATTATATCCAAATTGCCCGAAACAAAACACACAGATACAAAAAAATGAAAATGTTGACGTTTCGGTGACGTACCTTTAAAGTGACTGTGCATACCTCAGATTAGTATTGCCATCTAATGACAGTTTGTCGAACTTAAATTTTGCAATAGATTTTGGCACAAAAATAGGATGATAGCTAGTTCAAATACCAGTGTTTTAGGTGTCTTAGCCACAGCTGCATGTACTACAGGTACGAATAAAGTTATGTTTTAGATAAAGTTCTCCAGCGAGCAGTGGGCAGCATTTCTTAATATAACACAGCAAACCTTCATTCCTGAGGATCAGAACAGATCATCACGTCAAACCCCTTGTACGCGTACCGCTGGATATAAAGACTGTCAAACCGACAATAACATCCCCAGTTTCAAAACGTATACACATGGAGTAATATGGTGTATATATCTGACATTCGGATTATTATTGCAATGCGCATAGCTGACAGGTGATGGATACAGTTCGTCAGCGACAGACGGGCACTCGCTCCACCTCTGACGTGATGATGAACGCTGAATGATCGCGTATTCGCTCGTCGTACTCTAACGGAACACTCTATAAATCTTTAATCCTCTATTATCGTAATYCCGAAGTAGTGAATTTCCTTGTATGCTTTCCGYAAAATAAACTGCGAGGAGCAACTTCTAACTTTTAGTGGATGCGTTCACAGACTACTTAAAAGTTAGGAGTCGTTAGTGAACAATGTTTTAAAATAGTTAAGTTTAATGTCTAAGTACACACATTAATAACTCGAACCAAGAGATGRGCTGGATGGTGTCCAGACACTTACTGGATATCCTTTGTATTTTTTATGTTTTACAATGAGCGCAGCACATGCGAACTTAGCAAAAATCTAAATATGATAACATAGATATTTCATAGMAAGTATGTTYGCACGACTGTTTTTTTACGGGATTAGTGAAAAAAGTATTGTTGATTGTATGCAAGGTGATTCACTTTCGGGTTTAGAATTTGTAAAGAAATTGCGCTAGCTCACGTAATTTTCAAGATATAACATGAAAATTTTCATTTTGTTTTTTTTTTTTGGTATCAACAAACGAAGGCACAGGCTGAAGATGTTTATTACCTTCTACTCGTTCTTAGAGTTTCCAACAGAAATTTATTTCGCCTTTTCGGCTACAAGTTATCACAACTCACCGGTGACATCAATATTCATTATTATACTTGAAGTACCATGATGCATGTCTTCTATAGCATTAATCTAAATCTGACATGCACCATTAAACTCAGCATCACGAATCACGTCCAACGATACCCATGAAACAACATCGAATTTTTGTATCTTTAGGTACCATCTTCTCACCATCATCTCAGTATCAAAAATCACGTTCAACTACAATTGTGAAATAAAATTGATGTTTTCTTCTTCAGGTATCATGGTGGACGTTCGTCTTAGTACTAATCAGGTAGTGGACACTCTCATATTAGATAACCGTAAACGCTATTGCTGCAACCAACAATACACGATAAAGTTATGGATACAACATTCATAGATGGCACTATGTGCTGAGTGTGAAGCACGGTTAATGCAGGCACGCGGCATTGCGTTTAAATCAAGGTATGTTTAAATCAAGTTGATGTCAAGCTTTGATATCTAGCAAAAAAAAGTTCCCAACGTACCTACTTATAGGATATTTTAATATGTTATGGTTATTATTATTTTGCAACCTCTTAACATTTTGGTAGCATTTTGTGTTTACAGTTATATGTAGTATATTGTAACATTGAAGCTGAATACGAAGAAGGTAAGTCATTTTGCTTTAATTTTGTACCTTGAAAAGTGTTAAAATTGTTAGTTTCGACAATGCCGAAGGTATCACACAGAAAAAAATGTGCCGTAAAGAACTGTAGTAATAAATATTTAACAAACTCAATTATCACATTTCACCACTTCCCAAGAGAAGATGCAATGTGTGAAGAATAGGTAAAACGGACAAACAATTTGGACGTGCAGTCTTGCAGCCTTACATCCATTCGAGCATAATTTGTGGTATGTGGAGAATACTTTCCATCTAATTGCTTTTAAACGCCAGAGCAAAATAAACTAAATAGAAGAGTAGTTCCCACACTATAAATAATAAACAATGGTGCAAGATAAAGATTAGTTTTGAATCTTATTTCTGGTAATTACATTTACGACAATTCAAATAATTCGCAGTTTTTTAAAACCTCACATTTCCTTTGCCACTATTTTACACGAAACGAAGAAAACAACCCTATTAATTATTATTTAAAGTAAACCTTTCCGACTTAACTTTTTATGAAGTACACAATTGCGTACAAAGTCAGCATAATATAAAAAAGTTAAGTTAGACATGCTTACATAAATTAAAAAGATTGTTTTCCTAATTTCCTGTGAAATAGTGGGCAAAGTAGATACCAGGTTTTAAAATTAAGACAAGAAATAAACGTCAAAATAAATGACATTAGTATGAATCGGAGTTTCTGATTTATCGGCTACATCTGCTGGTCGTTTCATTAATGTAGGTCACATACAACATTCACAGATGGCGCTGTAACTCATTCCACAAAATTTATCAACACTGGCCATTCTTGTTTACTAATATTCTTTGGTACTAATCAAAATTTGACACAAAACTCCTCTTATATTCAGCGTCAAAAATGGCGTTCAACGACATTAATCAAGCATAATTGAATCCGAACCTAAAAAAAGTCGTTTGGTCACGCTTGCAGATCGCAATCTACAATTCAGCGAAAACATGAGGTCAAGCCGAGGCCTAGACGCCGATATCTGACAATCCACAGACAGACGCCAAATCGAGTATAATACAGGGTTTCTATAAATGATTCAAGCATCCGGGGCGCTTATAGAAATTAGCGATTAAATCAATTTGCCGCCTCTGAGGAAAGTTACGTATACTTATAATCTGTCGATTTTTGAATTATTTGATAATTTTAATATGAAAAAATGCCTGACAGTGTGTATTTCAACATATTATGTAGTGTTTTGTGGATAATTAACTTGAAGGTTGCAGAAAGCTCACATTTCGGAGTTGTGGTGTGACATTGATCTGCAACCTTCAGTACTACAGCCGTGCATATTGTAGCTTGGCAGCAGGTCCAAGAAGGCGGCACAAAGAATTCAAAAATCAACGCCATCCCCTGCGTTGCATGAGTCATTTATAGAAGCTCCTAACTTGAGGAAGTCCAAAATACCAAAAAGCAGTGACATCTAGTAGTCGCTGAAAACAATTGCAGCAATTGCAATGACGGTATATACATTTATCGTGTCTCGACGTTTTGTTCTCTAAGATGTCATCGTCTTAATTTTCATCATTTTAGATTATCAAGCATGGTTGACCTGTATGGCTATATCAAATGAAACACTTCTCAAGCATCACGTTTTAGTATTACTTTTCAAATATCTAAAATTAGGAGCGGTATTTGAAACTGTAGCAATTGTTTTCAATAGTAGATATCTTCAATAGTAGATATCTTCCACACTTACGAATCAACTAAAATCTAAATGACTCTTAACTTATTAATTGACCAAATATGCAATATTGGTTTTTTGATGTTGGCCATAATAGCATTTTTGCGATATAAATTGTTAGCCTAATCTCATTTACAATCGGGCAATACTTCCCGTGTACAGAAATACAAAAGTGTATACGGCAAAAGTCCTATTAATTATTATCTTCACTAGTTCTGCTTACTTCCGTGTTCACGTACACTGCAAGCGATGCACACCTAGTTTATAAAATCGGTGCCGAAACAATGTATGTAGATTCCATCAGTGAAAAAAGATACCTTGAACGACAGATTGGAAAAGATTATGCTATTACCTAACGTATATTGCTTAATTTTTATACTATTGTACTGTTGTACTTAACTTACTGCATGAGACTGTGAACCGATGCGATGGCCGCTTGATTGTGGAACCCATTTTACGTATGTAGTAGAGGTTTGTGTGTCGCTTGTCTTATAATTCTCTTGGAATTTGAAACACTGGCCTTTTTATTATACACATTTCGGAAACATTAACTACAGACTGTTGAATCTTGTTGGACTAAAACATGGTATAAGCTAGGTTATCTTTCACCATGGACCAACTTCAAAATTATTAGCTATCATTTAGGTATATCAGGGCTACAGCTGAGAATGCATAAAAAGAGAATGTCTTCAGTTCTACTTGTTACTAAAAAACAACCTATAAAACAGAAATGTTATTGCGAWCCATCAGGCTAAGCACTATAAGCTATAAAAAGAAAATTTTTGTTTCATACATTTATACCATGAACGTATGATCTTGTGCAACGAAATGCTATMAGTGCTTAAGCGTTATATTTCAATTACGGCATGTTAGTATGGTCAAAATGTTATGCCCGATCGATGCTGGAACGAGCTAACTGCATTCGAATTCAATGTAACACCATTGTGTGCAATTCTGCATACACCTGACCAGTTAGATGCGCTATGGCCGCTATTGCACTCGCGGGAAATCAGCCGATCGGACGCCGCAAACATCAAGTAACGGCCGCCGCACATGAAAAGCACAAGCATAGGAACAGAAGTCTAGTATTATTAGTATGTCTGCGTACATTTCGGCTAGAGTTATAGTGTTCTCGAAAATGTATTGAGTGGATCCAAGCGTCATCCGACGCTTTTACTTGATTGATTTCTTTATTCAAGTTGGACGTTCTCCAGTGGGTAGGGCAGGAACTAGAAGTACAGGACATACAACATGGTCTGCATAGCAAACCCAATTTAGTTGACTCCAATTCCATTTTCAAGTACCCACACAAAAGTAGGCTAAGATACTATAGACTCAAATAGCTAGTACTATAAAGGCAATTATGTGCAGGCTGCGGCACTTCAATCCGGACAAATTTTAATTTTAAATTCCTGCCTTACAATAATTCCGCTATAGATCCTCTTTAGCAATCAAGACAGGCACCTACGTCTAGGAAGCAATCCTAACCTCAAAATGATCAAGWTGTTGCGAACAAATGTGCAATGCAACCGAAGAACCGCGATAGTCTTCGCGKKGGGCGTAGGTACGGCTCCCCGAGATCAGCTGAGTACAGCATTGTTGCTAAAATATACTGAAAGGTCTTGAGAAGATTCCGCTAACCTGTCAAGAAAGAGTCATTGAAGAGAACGTACGACACGGATTCCTGCAGTCGTGGAAAGGGCTCAGGCGTTGTACCCAGTAACCCAGTAAGGGTGAAGTCATGCTGCCGCAAAAGGCAAACTGTCACGAAAGAAGTTTATTGCCGGTTCTGATGAATGTGGTGAAACCATTGATAGCGATATGTGTTTCAAGAGGATAGGGTTATAAGATTAACCTGGAGATGTTTTAGAACAAAACTACGATGAAGCGTAACCGAGAGAGTTACCAGGAAGTCCACGCACCTTAATGTAGCATCTTTACACATCACTATCGAGGTAGCATTTGTCGAAATGGACAGTCCAGCTTTAAAGAGAGTGTGCAAACGCTTCGGGTCAAGAATGGAGGCGTTATATCGAATAATTCCATCATTAGCAGGTCACAAAACTGAAATGTAAAAGGATTTTCTTTTTCACTTGAATTTTTTCACAATAAATTTTCTTTAAAAAAAAAGTTCCAGTTGTCCCGATTTAAGCGCCTGTAAAATAAAGGAGCCAGATTTATAAAAATGCAAACGAGACCTAAGATAATAGCACCAAAACGTTGTTTTGACCTTAATAATCATTTGAAAGGCAACTTTTTTTTCTATAAGTAGAAACCAATAATTCTTTATTAAAGTATAACATGTATTAAAGAATTACAAATTACATTTTACTTTATTTACAAAGTCTGCTACTTTATTCGTTTTTGAGATAATAATACAAAAACGCAAAGAAAACTTACATTTTGAATTGGAAGTAGGAGGCTTTGATGAAATGAAAATTAATTGTTATGGTTATCTATGCATTATTTTCTCATAGGATCTGCTGCGTCAGTTTTATACTTGCTTTTAAAATTTGTAATCAATTTTCTTTTAACGTTTTCTCACTTATATAGTTTCTAAAAATAAAACTGTTTTGCTTTCTTGATTATTAAACACCTTGTAGTACAAAAAATAAAGACCAGTACCTACTTTACATTAGCTTTGAATATTTTGTGACGCCGTATTTTTCGGCCATCGTCGAATCCGGCTTTATTTTGGAGGTCGGAAAGTCGGTCGGTTAGCCAATGCACGATTCAGTGATGACGCAAGGGCTGTGCTTCACAATTCGACCTCAAAGCGGTTTTCTCAGGCGCCATTTTTGATATCCTGAAGTATGCTGCTTAGACCACTACACGTGATCCCTTTCACGCGTGCAGACCAGGTTAGCTGCAGTGAAGATCGGCATTCCAGGAAACAATTCGAGGGTGGATGCTGCATCCCTGAAAGAGATATTAATTGGGTGCAGGAAAACAGCCGGTGCAAACAGGAAGAAGCTAACAATTACTTAAGGCACAGTTTATTATTGTTTGTGATTACACAACTTAAACTCCAACTACCGGTTATAAACGGCTCCATGCAATGCTCAAGTCAAGCCAAGCAACTACGGCACGGTATTACGTAATGTTGTTGCAATATGAGCGACTTTCCTTGCGCCGTAGGAAAAAACGATTTTTAAAAGATTCCGGAATTATTATTACAGAACTTTATTGTACAAGTTAGAGACTGAATAATACAAATCAAAAGCGTAGTCGCTGTTTTGCTGCAGCTGCAACGTTGCGGTAGGAACCTGTTATCTATGGATTCCCACGTTCTGATTCTTGTAACTAGCGGTCTACTTTTATTACGGCTATGATACAAAAACGATGCGGTAATGCTTATGTATCAAGCGGTACTTATTACTACCGCTACAGTATAATAAAGCGGTGCGGTGAGTACGATACAACAGGCGGTAATTACTACTACAGGTATTGCACAAAAACGAGGCGGTGAGTATGATGCAACAAGCGGTAAAAGAGTTAGTATTGTGGTGACGTAGGGAACGAGGGTTATCGTTTTACGGTTATATGGGTTAGTTAGTTACTGGGTGGTCGGTTACGTAAGAGCAAGACAAAGGGTCGGTGCTGTAAGCAAGGCAGAGCAGAAGAAAAAAAATAATCACACTGGACGTGGTTTACCCGCAACGCTACCATGCAACAGCGGTCCAACAAACAACCCCAAGCTACACCCTACAAGCTACCATACGACGTGCAACCAATTAACGGGCGGAGGGTTACGTAAGAGAAAAAAGGATGCGGTAGAGACAACTGTTCACTGAACGTGTGATACCCGGATGCAAAGCGCACGAAAAGCTACCATACGACGTGCATCCAATAAGCAAGCGGTCGGTTACGCAAGAGAGAAGAAAAGATACGGTAGAGAGAACTGTTCACTGTACGTGTGATACCTGAAAAGCTACCATGCAACAGAAGTCCAACAAACAACCAAGTCCAGGTCAAAGTGGCATATCTTATATTATATTTTTTACTATATATGTATGTAATGCTACTGACCGCCTTCTGGCACTTTTGTAGCTGAGTCGCTTGTCGTTGTCGCTCGCAAACGACTGGAAGTAGACTGGAACAATGGTACCGTTAAACAATTTCGGTGAATGTGTCAGCGAGGAACCTGCTTTGCGATTTAGGGTTATTAGTTACATGGTTGGTATACTTTTTAAAATTTTAAATTTATTATTTTGACGTCATTAGTGATTATTTAATGTCAAGAGGAAATGTGCATTTAGGTAAAATGAATTAAAACATGTAGTCTCCTGACCATGGCATTGCACAAGCTTGCAGTGCCTGTCTCATCCTTTCATTGCTTACCTTCTAATCTTGTGAAATAATTAATAAATAAAGCATTACATTTGGCAAATCTGACATTTTACTGGCCATACCCATAGACAAGGGCAAGATAAATAGATGGGAAACTCTAATGGTGGGGGTAGGTTCATATAAAGCGCCTGCAGTGTCACTAGGCTAAACTACACACGAATATGCCAAGTCGATAACATAGGAAACTGCTTTAAATGGTGCAGCAACAACATGCAAGTCAGATTTTTTATTTTCTTTTAATCTCTTTCTTTGCACCTAGTTTGTTCCATTACTACCTCTTCGAAGTTACTTMTKACATAACTTCAAACGGCGKGGGAATAAACTACTTGCAAATTAAATAAGAGATTACTTAAGAATAATTTGCAATTAAATGATGATAAACAAAACAAAAGCCGTTTGGTATTCACAAATAATTATAATGATCATAAATGTACATTTGATAAATATTGCAATAAAACAGAAGTATGGTAGACGTCTTCGTTTAAGTCTTTTCTCCAGGGAGTCGAAATAACTCACCGAAATGCTTGTGACAAACCAGATAGCGTAAATAAGCTATCTTTTTTAATGCGTTTTAGTCATATTTGGTACATCTGAAACAAGTATGCATATTTTAAACAGACCTTCATTGTAAATAAAAATATTTCCAAAGGGTCTTTATTATAATATTATATAAGAGTATGTGATAAATAAGGGGTGGTATCCACGCAAAATTTCCCAAAGGGGCCACTTTGGTAGGTACATACACTATATTTCATGAAACGCCAAGAGCAAAATGTCTTAAGTTTTGTTATTAATAAAAATTGCTGGTATACTGTACGATGTATCATTCGATAAAAGTTAAAATATATTGAATTGTTGTCAAGTTAATGTTGAATTTGCTATAAGATATTTTTTTGAGATTGTGTACGTCCTCGTCCGCTATCTAGAAGTAAAACAACCCATTAAACATATTCACATCAATGCTGCTGCTGTGATAGTATAATGAATGTCGATTAAAGGTATCACTTACTCAGATGTAATAAATTACTTTAGGGCCGCAGCAATATTTATCATCAGGACGCTACTATTTACTACAACTGTACTACCCTTACAAATATTTAAGTGAACCAATTTGCATTTGGATGGATAAAATTACATAGCTTTAAGCTGTAAATGACTGTGATAACGGATTTGCAATGCACAAGTAGACAAATATAATATAATAAAATTGCTTCTCATCCATGTAAGTGCAAATCGACTCACTCATTTAACTTTTAACAATTTTTTTAACTCTTGAGAAGAAGCAGAACATTTAAACATGTTAAGAATTCATAATAAGCTTTTGTAGCACCAAGTGTACCTACATCATTTTAAGTGTGAACTACTTTATCGAAAAACAAGTCTATGTAGTAACTTTCATGCGGTTATTGAGATATATTTTTACAAAAACTAGTACAACTCACCTCCTCGTCCGCAACTGTCAGAACCTTGCCTTGTAGTAGAAATGACTGTTCGCACATTCAGCAGTTCAAGAATATTTTATGCAAGCTAAACATTATTGTTATTAACAAATTACAGTTTGAATTTGAATTATTTACGTGCTTATATACGTTCTTGACAAACTGGTCCCGACGCAACTGTCAAATAAATAACTAAACCGCCAACCTGCCGCCAACTGTACTTTATAAAGTCACTGTACTGCAAGCAGATGCTAGCGCCAAAAATTTGCCGTGTCACTAGGCTAAACTAATCCGTATGGTCACCCCCCACCACCGAGAGATTCCAATCTATTTGTCTTCTCTTTATCTATGGCCATACCTACTCAAGGCCGCCATACTAACTAGATTCATAACATCCTGATGCACATCCAAAAAATAAAAAAAAACTAACATAGGGAGTAGTTTTATAGAAATGTATTTTCTCAMTAGAAGAAAAGGAAACTAAATCTAAGAAACTGGATATCGATAGAAAAGGTTTCTGAAGAATCTCTAAAATTGTAGTTCAGAAATTCGTGATTACTCCAGATGCATATAAGTTGAAATCAACAAGTAGGAAAGATACCTAGAAGCGTTTTAACCATTCTGAAAATCAGGGAGCAAATGGAAGTCCAGAGGTATTGACAAAGAAATATGGAGGAGATGCGAGCCTTTCATTCCTTTAGGACATTATAATATGGGAAGGAGGCAAGCCCGTATGATCAATTACTAAGGTAAGTACTGTCGTCTACTTTACAAAGTTATTTCTCTAATATAGTGATTAGATAAGCGTCGTTGTTATTGATGCTCTACAGATCTTCCTTACACAAGTTTATGGTTAATATACGTTCTTTATGAACAGCATCGTAAGTTAAATGAAATGAAGATAATATTGAATAAATCATAAACTGCTGCTGTTTTATAATAACTTTCTGTGAAAAAATTACAAATTTGATAAAAACGCAGATAACATAATGCTAAAGTACACACAATGTTTGCATATTGTGTGTACTGTTTATACACACGCCATTGAATCCTCTCGCAGTCATCTAAAATTACTTATGAATGAGTAGCAATTTATCCTTTTAGATATTCCTTCAGATAACTCTGCACGAATTTAAGGTGTTGAAGCGTCATATTTCAGAAACCCAAGAACAAGTAGTCTCCTTTCGCTGACAAATCGAACCAGTTGCCTGCTAAGCACAGCGTAATTTTTCAAATTGCTGAAATTAATTCCCTTTGAAAAACTTATAAGCGAATATCAGGTTCTAGTCTCTTACACACCGCTAGGCAATCTCAAACTAGTAATTATTCATGGAATATAGACGGCCATGAATTTAAAACACTGTATCAGTGGCAGATGTCGTTGCTGTCGTGCCATCCCTGGCTTCAACGTGATATTACAGCCATTAATTATGTTGCTCTGATTGAAGATGTCCCATGACAGACCCTCCATTATCAGATTAATTAATGCAAGTATCGTGTTTATGCAAGCCGTTCAGTAAAGCCACCGGCTGCTGCTACAGCGTCGCGACGAATTGTTGAGAAGCTTTTAGACAGGATAGATGCCTACGTGCGGGAAGCAAGAGCAGAAAAAGGGGTATGCAAACGGCGCAGTCGGTAGGTCAGACATATCATAGATCACAACCATGAAACTTTGGTAGTAGCTATTAAAATGGTGCAAAAACTTACCAACGTTAGTTTTTTAGTGAATAACCCGACCTTTTTTTATTATTTGCGGTTGTAACACGTTACTCAAGGTATCACGTCACCTGACAGTCATAGCTTAAGTATATGTTACCTAGGCAAATTTTAAGTCAGAAGTTTCTAATGAACAAGTATTCTAAACTCAATCGTAACTGAGCTACGGACATTTGAAATAATAAAAAAGTTGTGCATGTCACATGTAAGTTCTGAAAGACGCGCTAGCTTATGTAAAATAATTATTTTGAAGTCAGGACAAACTTTATCAGAGCCACTTGTTGTCTTCGGACCAAAATGGCAGCGAGCCTAAGCCGTTGATGGCCAAGAAGACCAACCGCAACCATCCGCCAGTTTAATGTTCACCGCACATCCACAAACAACATACCGTTTCAATCACAAGAATGTGTATTACATCTCATTTCGTGACTTTATCCACTAAATTTCGAACGAGACTTATTTTTAAAATCAACTCTGTTGTTGTACATTTGTATAATACGTTATTGTTAAAAGTACATTGTTGTTTGAAGGTGATTACTGGTCCGTGATGCTAAAGAACATCTCTGCTAAATTTCAGTTCTACATTATTCTTTTTCTGATGTTGCTATACCTATGACTGCCCTATTAGGCATTTCCAGGAATACGAGTAAACATTGTTTTAATAGAGAATTTAAATTGGAATGTTTTGTAATGGTCTTTGTCTTTCTCTTATTAGGTTGATTGATTCTGAGTTTTATAGAGCAAATTAATAAGTCTTCCTGTTCATGTGCCCATTACTATTAGTTAGGCGCCAGACGCCGGCGCGAATTGTTACTGCTATCTCGTGCATATTAACTTTTGGAAATCAGTTCTTTACCTCGTTTAAGAAACGCTCAACCTAAGACGCGAATAGGTATACCGCTTTGTGGCTTCCTAGTGCCAGACGCTATACTGATCTATTATAACGAGATCGTGAACGAAACCTTACCAGGACGGATTATACGACCCGGCAATTGTTCCGGCGACCGCCATTTGCAGGAGAAATGGTTCTTTTGTTCACGTTAATTGAAACCGCAGACGATTGTTTAGCCCTGCTTTGCCAGATTGTACAAACCCTATACCTAGAATCGAAATCAATTAGCCTCAAGTCTCGGAACGTCGAATACGTAGCTTTTGTTAGTGGAGAGGGCTGCTAGTGTAATTTTTGTGCTGCTGCGCAACTGTAGAGTTATTTTAAACGATGAATCAGAATGTGTGATGCAAATTGGGCGGATTTAAGAGTGACGCATTGCACCAATTACAGTTAATTCTTGCCCGGTTTGCGGTTAATGCTGAGCTGTGTTTGTACTCTTAAAGCACAGTGATGGATAAATTAATGAATATTACATACAAGGCAGAAATCACTGTGTTAACTAGCATTTGTCTATAATGCAAATTATTAACATGATGTACTAAAATTACATAAGTGAATGATTAGGACTCTCTAACAAGTGTTTAAAATTATTTATTTCCAATGATAGTATGTACTTGTAGGTAATCTAAATACAAAAGTTTCCTACAAGTTCATTCCTTATTATTTGTCTAGATAGTTATTTGTAAATGATAAATGAAATAGCTAAGATAACTGTCGCGTTATTGTCATAATATTTTTCAGTCCTAGAGAATATCCAATAAAATAAAAATAAGAATTTTGAGGATGACAAGTAACAAACAGAAGACATTATCATTATTTCCAAATATTAGATGTAAATAAATCTTTGCATGTGACATAATCGCTCCACCTTTTCCTTCTGTTACAGAACAGAATTTGCTATTCTAAACATTGTAAATACATAAGCAGTTCTTATACCTAAAAAGTCATAACTTTTATTGAACAGGTGCATAAGAGATTCTAACACTCTAACACTTTAACTGTTGGTATAATGGTAAATATTTAGTATTACCTTGACCATTGACCATCAGTAGCTTTATATCGGCCGAATGTTAGGTCAAAATTCCTAGATAAAGATAAGTACGAAAAGTAAGCTGAAATCTAACCACACACATATTAATACAAAGCAAAGCACACATCTCAGAAAAAATTGCAAGGTTGGTAGGCGACACCAGTGGCGGCTCATGACTGTATCGCAAGGTAGTGCCAAAAATTCGATATGTTACAAACGATTATAGAACTAAAGATATAAATTATAATATGGTAGTTTAAAATATCCAATTTATAAAACATGTACGTAACTCACCTATCATTTTCGTATCACACGTTTTCATCCAAAGCAAGTTAGGTACCACGTTAGAAACCTACACTGCATTGTCAACGCGTTTGTCAATTATGTGTTTTAAGTCAATATGTAGTTTTTATTTTGCCTGATAGACAAAATCCGTTCGGCGCTCTTTTCTGCTTGCAAAATTGTCAATCACTCGCTTATTATTATTTTCAATATTATTTAGGCATTGTTTCTCAGCCGACAGCATTCCCAAGTTTGCGTTGTGTTGACAGATTGCTATGTCAAGTCAAATGTCAAAATTAAACTGTTTTCTCAATCACTTTCCCGCTCGTTAACCTCATCACCACATGTGCTGACTTCTCGACCTTTATAACTGAGTAAGTTTAAATAAAGAATGTTAAATTATACTACTTTTTTATTATATTATGTGTAGGTTGGTACGATGATTCAGATCAGGTCAGTTGGCAACGCTGATCCGTGCCAATCGACTCACTGGCACGAACGTTCACTTAAACCTGCGTACTCCTCGCATCCTCTTGTTCCCCGCGGAGATCCAAGAACACCCCGCGATTCCGTGCCAATTCAGAGCTGGCACGAACGTGAAGTTGGATCTAATGCCGGTGCTGAGTGCAAGCGGTAACCGTTTATGAGTGGGTGCGTTCCGCAGTTCCGCCGATGTTCCCACAAATTCAACCACTCTGAGTTCTATTAATTCAATTTTTGATTATTAAAAAATATTTTTTTTATTGATCAGCGCCACTGGGCGACACGCTTGTTGCTAGTGTTTTATGCACATGTTACGGGAAGCAGTAGATTGCAATGGGAAGGTTTATAGGGTGCATCCAACTAGTTTAAATCTTTCTGTGTTTAATGTTAGCTAGGCTGCATGGTGCATTATTTCTTTTCTTATTACTTATTCATTACTTTCTTGTCTTTTGCAAGTGGCAATTAAGATTCCTACGTCTTGCTTAAGTTGCTCCGCGTGATGGTGACGACTCTTCTTTGTGTGATATGGGATGATAGTATTAGCTTGGGATTTCTGGTCTGCATGCATTAGGTTTTTCTATTGGCTGTTCTTTACGGCTATCTCTATTTGCTATGGCAGGGCTCGTTCCCATTCCTTCCTGGTTTCTGCATAATAATATCGTGCTGTCATAGTGACTTCGTACTCCTCCTTGAAATCTGCAGATAATAATTGTTTGTTCCTCAGTATTCTCCGTCCCTTAGTTGCTTTCGT
The DNA here is from genome assembly GCA_025024175.1 of Rhyzopertha dominica. Classification (NCBI taxonomy): domain Eukaryota; kingdom Metazoa; phylum Arthropoda; class Insecta; order Coleoptera; family Bostrichidae; genus Rhyzopertha; species Rhyzopertha dominica. The sequence goes on along the minus strand of QCXZ01000003.1, from coordinate 41,351,621 downwards.
CTGGTTTGAATGTTGCTGTGTCTTTTATTCCATGTGGACTACTAMTTACTTGTTTCTTGTATAGCATTTCTGCTGATTTCATCTCCTCCAAGAGGRCATATTATTCGAGCTCGTTAAGGAGTATTCTGTTGGCTCACTCAGATAAATTGCATTAGGGTCATAGCTCTTGAACAGTTTCTTCGAAGCTACTTCTGAGCTTACATATGTATTGTCTAATGCTATTTACAGCTTTTCTTTTCATTTATCTTGTAAGATTTTGTGTATTTGCTGCGTAATATTTTAGGATATTTGGTTAAGCAATGCGCCTGGAAGGCAGTTTTTCGTCTCCTGGAACTTTTTCAAGCATTTCGCTTCTTATATCTATCTTGTTTTCTTTCGGTTGTATTGAGTTCTCTTGCTGTAAGAGAATCGTTTGACTAAAAGAGCGACTTAATTTGTAGTTTATTGATTAGTTGGTAGTTCTACTGGTTAATATGGCATGGGTACTGGTATTTAGGCTTCTTTGACCTGAATGTTTATGGTTTTAGAAGTTTTACTAATGCTTCACTCAGTAATGATTTATGGTCGCGCCTGAAGAAGTGATCAAATCTACAAAATAAGAAACGATGATAAGAACGAAGGTTTGTACAGTCCGTACCAGGCGGGAAAAGGCAAGGCGCTCATCATAATAAGCAATACATTAATAAGTATTCTCCTCTCATTTGGGACGGACCGTGACCTTGTAGGCTGCAGCTTTATGTTTATTTTGGTTATTCGCATGCAAGTAAAGGTGTAAACTGAGAGCACCGTTCGGTTCCGTGCGTTCACTACGATCGTCGGCACTGAACTCCAACTTTGGATTTGGCATCCCTATTGGTATTGAGGTTGACGATCTGCCACACTTTTATATGGTTGTGTAAGGATTTGTTAACCTGTTTCTGTGCCACTTATTCCCTTTCTTTGGTTCAGTAAACTAATAAAACGAAATCATTTCAAAAAATATATGTATTTTTTTATGAAATATTTACCTTATATCGGGTTAAATCTTTGTATTCAAAGTAGAAATGCACTTTATATGTACCTTTGGTTTGCATTCCATTTTAGTTCCTCAAATATTACTATTTCTAATAAAATTGAAAATTGTTGACGTATCACATGCTCCTTTAAAAATGTCGCTTAGAATTAACGATAAGTCAAAATTCGTTACATAAAAAAATATGCTCGGTTAGAATTTAACAACGAGATCTTAGTAATTCCGAATTGAAAAAATATGATTATTACTTACTCGCAGGAAAGCAAAGCAATAAATTCGAGTGACCTGGCACTTCTTCACCTTTCGTAAGCGTATTGATGAACTTAATAAGTAAATTGGGGACTAGTACACCCTTTGTACACTATTGGTCCAGTCTAATCGTAGGATAACGAATAGTAGCTAATGAATTGAAGTGAGGTATTGAATACCGCGTACAGCAATTCCCAAGATATTCACGCTTATCATGCACAATGATGGCTCTGCTGCGAGCATATTATGTTGCACCAATTTTAGCAATAATTGCTAATTAACAAACTGCTTAATTTGTTATCGCCCGCTGGCACCCAATTCCAAATGCCATTTTTACGTTCTATATTTACCAAGCTAATATTTTGTTTTCTGCCAAGCATGGTTCACCGGATGGAGATCAAAGCCTACTTAATTTTAGTTTGTTTGTGCCCGGTGGGGCGTTAGCCTCTTAGAAAAGCAAATCCCCTCCAACCCTTTCGAAATACTACCAATTAAGGAGCGGGGCACCGCCATCTGGCGTTCGTCAAACAAAACAATTGACGGCTCAATCGAACTGATTTTAATTAATTCGGAGCCCCAGGTGCTCGGCGCAAACATGTTGCATTGCCCCCCTCCGCTGAGCTGGTTCGATGGAAACATGTTTTTATTCATTAGGGATTGTTTGGATTGTTTGCGTTTTCTGGTTGTGATTCATGTTCGTCCACGTGCTGTTCATTTGCGGACAGGCGGCAAACAAAAGAACAGAGAGCTAATGAATGCGGAGTGAGAGATATTAAAACCGCATCCGCCTGTAACCAATGTGCAAACCAGTACTCACTTGCATTTCGAATGCATTTAAGGAAACGATAGGATAAGATTCTCTGACCTGACACAGTCGTGTTTTCACATCAAAACTACACCGGTCTTAAGTTTATCCATACCGTTTATAGTATCGCCATTTACTTAAAATATGGAGGTGAGCCAAAGTCAAGTACTTCACTATTAATAGGTTATAGACTTCTACTATTTATATTGATTCAGAATGGATAAACCATAAAAACAATGCAGTGGAAAAGCACAAATTTTAAAAGGAGAGCAGTAACATATACAAAGCGTTAAAGCTTCATAACATCAGCGAAGATACCTCATTATACTATTTTAATACCTACCAATACTTAGAGGTACTTTTACGTATATCGGTAGTTGATCAGATAGAGGGCATAGGTTCAAAGAACCTCCTTTTCCTTTGGAACACAATTAGCAACGCTCAAACTTTACTTAATTAAGCAGTAATAAAACAGTGTAAAAGTGACTCCAATGAAAGTAATGTAATGTAATGAAAGTAGTAAACAAGCTATTATTTTGAAAGAAGGATAACCATTCAATACATTCCGTTCAGGAATTAAGTATGGTAGATTTTGTCAGATCTCCTTAAACAATTGTTGATGGCCAATAGTATAGTATACTGTAGTTGTAGTACTACAACGTCTTAAGATATTTATTGCTTAATAAGTCAAAATAGAATGGATATTTAGATGGGCATATACTAATTATTTCCTGAATAGTAGACACGAAATGCCGTTTTAGCGTTTATAAGCAAATTGTTCGAACAATTAAACAATATTGCAACCAGCCAACAATGTTTCTTAGTCTTGGTATAATTTTAAGGTTAATGTACAAATAATATAGCCCACATTTTTTATTACTAATGCAAAGAACTAATAGAATGAGTGTTTTTTTAATATGAGTTGATATACAAGGAAGTGATTTAATAAGCATCTCTGCATGAAACGAAACAAAAAACGTTTATAGCTCTTAAGTTTCTACCTACTGTACTGCTACAGAGACTGTCAACAACTACTCCAAGAAATTCAGCATTTTCAGCTGAAGTGAGTAACTTTCGGACAACAGGCAGCTGCTCAGACTTCGATACTGAAAACTGTACTAAGTTGGTGTTGCTTACATTCAGCTCCAAGTTGTTGGACTTATACCACTCCTCCAACCTATGCATATTTGTCTAAAGTGTGCTTTTTTTCTGGTGATGTGTCAGACTACACTTGTATCATCAGTAAACTGTGCAATGAGATCTGTTATGGTTTGTGGCAGATCATGAACAATATGGAGCCAGCACTGAACTTGGAGTCACGCCCCTGAGTATCACCTCAATAACTGACATACTTGAATCACTACAATTGTCTCTCACTAATACTTGTTGTTTTCGATCCTTTCAATAATATTCCTAGAGTTTTAAAAGGTAGTGCCCTGAAATCCCATTAGCATGAGCTTAACTTTGGAGGAAATATTGTATGGAACTTCTGTCGAACGCCTTTGATAAGTCAAGAAATATTCCCACTACTAAATTTCTGTTATTTATAGTTTTTAGTATTGTGGACAATTGCTAAATTAAAGACGCTGATGTCTGTTGAGGCGAAGACATAAAATAGTATAAAGGTATATTATATTATAGACGCAAAATAGGCGTTTACATAACGCAGCATGTTTGGAATCATAAATATAAGAATAAACTGTAGAAGATAAGACAACAAAAAAGCTAGAGCTTTTCCTAGAAAGCCATGGAACAATAACTTACACTTATATAAATGGTATATCAAAAACCGTTATCATATTATTTTAGGAAAACTACATACGTATTTCAACAGCTTAGCTGCCAACTTTAGTAAAAGCAAGTGACTTCTTTTGAAATGTTTGACTGGATTTCACTGCAGGATATTCTCCTCACTAAATTCGCATGAGTGGAGTCAAGTCAACAAACCACCCTTATATATATACTTAAGTAATTTCGAACAATGCGCATCCCCGAATTGGACCTAAATCTGAATTCAATAAAGTACTTCTTTGATTGAAGATGCTTTCAAACGCGTCGTGTTCCGCGTGGTGAAATTCCTGTAGTATGGATGCTTTGTTAACCTGAGAATACCCTCCCGTTAGCTTAGCAGTTGAAATAGGCATGTAGTTTTTTTAAATTCATGTGGTAAGGGGTTTTCATATATCATTTAGATCACAGGTTCACAACCTTTTCTGTATCGTAGACCACTTGCCACATTTTTCTGTTTTGGGCAGATCCCTGCTAGCTAATACTGAATTATTACAAATTCATGCACTTCAAGTGCCCTGTTAACTTTGAAAGATTTAGCATTCTAACTGTAGTAAAAGGTAGTGTAAAAAACTTAAGAAAAGAAACTTGTTAAGTTCCAATACATTTCGAAGCCAGAATAGCTAATACACGTTTCTAAACTCTACCTTAAATTCTTTGTTAGTGCTTATTCCAATCAGTTCCTCTGTCGTGGACCGCCAATTTATTTTCTTCTTTGACATAGACTGCTTAAAGGTCCACTTTAGATATCAATGATTTAGATCTTAATAAAAACACACTCAGCTCGCTCTTCGTTTTATTTATATTATAATCATTAAATACTAGATTATTTATACTTATGGCATAACCAATATGGCGACGACTTATTTTATCAGCTGCTCGTTAACCAAGACCAAGTGAAGTATTCCTTTAGATATGGCGATAGATTGAATTCAGTTTCGCTATGTATATACAAAGCATGACAAAAAAGTGAATATTGGGCTTCACAGGTAGTCTTCAGCATTGTGCAAATTCCCTTGCCTGCAGGAATGCCGCTTATCATCTTTTTAATGACCCCTGATGGGAACCAGCGCGCTAATTAAATAACCGATTGCGTACAATACTTTGAGCGTTATCAAATTAATAACAAACTCGATTTCCTCTCGTAATAAATTGAACGTTTACGAGAGTGAAAGGAGGGTAGCGGGGGATTTCATTATGTTTGTAAATTACGGAGTTTCGGAGAAAGAATATTATTTATTGTACAAMGGTTGTTATATCCGAACAGAAGCGTCATTCAAAGAGACGGGATGCGAATAAAGGACCAGGGAACCAGGTGCTTTTTACTCAGCGAATGGGGTTCTTTATAAGCGTACTGTAATTGGCATAAATGCTGCCCTCTAGGCCCGTCTAAGCAGGGGTGGAACGGCACTAACTGGCTACGATGCCTTACGGGTGAACTAGTGGTAGTACAACTGGGTTTAATGTTGATATGGGGTCTGTAATTAGCGTMTGGCCGTGCTCATCGATCCTTAAAAGGCGCCGTGTGACTATAAACATCTAGGAATAACTGTTATTAGCTCGGTATCCGCAGTTATTACGTTGGCATTTCAGTAAAACAGTTACTTTAGAAGGTGCATGTAATATCACGTACTTGTAACATACCGTGTTATAACTTATAAAGCATCTTTATACAGATTTTTTCGCCTAGTTTTGTTTTGTTTTTTTGACGAACCTACGTTTGGCTTTTCAGCGTCGTGAATCGAATAGTGTGTAAGGCATCAAACTTTGCATTTCTTCTGAAATTACTCAATCTTTTCCAGTATGTTTTAGATTTCTTTAATTTATACCATTATCTCATGTTTAGTAGATACGGTTTTGTTCTACTAGATGCATGGCGTAGTTAGAATCAGTTTTACCTGTCACGAAAGGGTTGCTTGTGTACCTTATTGTTCTGTCTATTGAATCTGTGTCCGTATGATGTAGTCAACTTGGACATGATGTAAACACATTCTAGAACACCAAAAATAAGATGGTTTCAACGTGCATACTTTGTTCATTTTCCACTCATATTTGTTAAAAAACTTGAGTTCAAATTTGGCCTACATCTTCAAAGTTGGGCAATTCAATCCATTTTTGATCAACATAACTTCCGTATAACATCGTCTTATTTGTGCCTAACTTTAGCAAAACAGCCTAGTTTCTGTCTTTTATAACTTTGTTTTCTGAAAACAGAACAGTTTCTTAGTTTATTTTAATCTGCTAAGCATATTCCTGTTATTTGTTTTTGCGAATTGATTATATTGGATTTTTATTCGTTTAAACTTTTTATGAGTTCGGGATAACGTATTCACTTTACGGACCCTTGCAGCACTATATTTCTATACCTTTTTCTATTCTTTGTTTCCCCCCATTTTTTTCAGTGATAACGGCACTATCACTATCTTTCTTGGCCATCCTCTGGCTCTTTTTCCACTAGTTTCACTTCCTAACTTTCTTCAGGAATTTTTTTATCACTACATATGTATATGCTCAAACCATATTAACTCCCTTTCTTATTTGGTTTGCAGTATTTTTCAATGTTTAGCTTTTCTAGAATTTTCTCTTTCCTTATTCACATTTCTGCTGCCTGCAAGCTGCTTTCTGGAGCATTCTTCAGTACCCGACTTTCACCTCACATGTTGGCATTAGACTCATTTATTTCTATTTACCTTTTTCTAAAGTGGTTCTCCTACATTTGTATGCCCTATTGTTGATATTTTTCCCTTTCTGCACAACATATCACGATGCCATACACATAAACAAATTTTGCCAGTTTCACAACTGCTAGATTCCTGTAACCTACTTTTCATTACCATCATGTTTTAAGAACCCCCAGTTGTTAGTTCTGACGTGGCTACTTGTATTTTGTATAGACGTTTTGTTACACTTTTCCATACACCACTTTTCTAGGACTATAATCAAACCCCGTTCCTAATTTAGCAGATATGCAATTATTTGCCGTTTTTGTTACTTTCGATGTGTTGTTTAATCGCAAATATATTGCCTTGGATGATAATTCATCAGGTTCTGAGCAGGCTCTTACAATAGGTGCTCCATTTTGTCTTTAAACTTGTGTCAAAAGGCATAGTAGATCAATTCCTTTTTAGTTTCGACGTTCTTTTTATAATACTTCATTCCTTGCGTACAGCAATACATATATTCTAATCATCTGGTAGCTCCTTTGTGCTATACAAAATACAGCTTCTAGTTTTTCTATTTTGCAGTACTGAACACTGGCAGCGACGGCGCCAGCAGGGGGCCTAGCTGGATACAATGGTGTTTGTATATATGTCAGCATCTACAAGTGGTGTAAAGTTTGCAGTTGTTCGCACTAAATTCACAACAAGGAAGAAGAAGCAGGAACCGTAAGTTTCTGATGATGTGGTCACAAAGGTTGAATAAATCATGTATCAGGAACGGATGATAACTCCCAATAACCTTTGCATTTTGACCGCTAAGACTTCTTGGCGCACRACTCATAAAACTGATTAAAAAGTTGGAATAGCAATATGTGCCCAATATACGGTAACGCGTTGACTTTACCTAGGCGCTTTATGGGCGAAAAGACAACTTTTCGGTTTCGATTGTCGTGGGTGAGAGAACTTTGACATTCCATTATAATAAAATCGGAGATCTTGAAGAGTTATACTCTCCAGCAGCGGGGTGTGTTATAGTTCGTTTAGAAACCTAAACAGTTTTCTTGCAACCGCGTATCAACGCTGTGTGGAGACCTTACTTTCGGAATTGTTATCGTCTATTTTATACTTTCCTGTGCAATTTAATCGTACCTACTTACTGCCTTTCCTTTCTTGATAATCTCTATGATCTTTCTTTCTTTCTTGTCTTGTATTATATCTCTAAAAATTATCTGACTGTTATATTGACTTTCTGTCCTGGCTTACCATGCTTCTCGCAGTCCAAGAGTTAGGTATATTTTATGTCATCAGTCTACCTACTCATTAATTTGTTGCCGTTCTTAGCTGTTTTGCCCTACGTGTTTCTCTTCATATGTATATCATGATGTGTTTGTTTCTCTTSTCTATTAAGACTGTTCCAGAAAGTTCTCTTCAAGCCGTTGGTAAGAGTATGCATCACAAATATGAAAATACTTCAAAGAGGTAATATATTTGATGCAAACTTAATAGGATAGTACCTGGCATGGATCAAGCACTGTTCATAGGCTTTCCATTCTTATTGGTCACCATAGCTCTTCCTTCCCACATACTTGATCCTAGTTGTTCCCCTCATTGAAGAAGGCACCAGCTCTCGGTTCTGCAAAAAAAGCAAGGAAAAAGATTAAAACAGTACACTCGGTATTGGAATTAGTAGCCAATCCGATGCAATATATGTGCCGACACTGCAAGATAAATATGTAGATCACATGGAAAAGCAACAACTTGCTGGTTAAGTATATAGGTAGACTAAAAAGGCAGGCATAATAAAGTGCACCAGGAGGAAGTATTCAACAAATATGTATATTACTACTATACATCCCCCAAACTGTTCTCTTACAACTTGTTCATTTCGAATCTAGGGCATCGGAATATAAATATCGTGATTGCCCTATAGGTATACAAACTTCATTATTCGGGCCTTGCATGAGAGTACCTTCGCTTTTTCAGTACCAAGCCCGGACTGGCTCTTAAATACGCCATCAGTCAACGTCCATCAAGCTGTCAGTTGTGCAGACACACGCACTGGGCCACGTCTTCACTCGTCTCGCCTAATACATCAATTCCCTGCAATATTGCCGACGACTGTCCCGGTCTCTTTGCAGTAAATTGTTTCCCCATACTTCTTGGCAGCCGGAAAACTGTATTGCATTATTGTTTCTAAATGTGATGGATGTCGGAACATTCTTTAAAGCGGCCTTTGCATTTCCCCGTTTCGACTTTGTTCGCTTGTAAATAATTGCCCCGCATTTGTCTCCGAGAAAAATCGTCTGGCGGAAAAGGCAGAGTCGGCGTTGCGACTTTGGCATGGCTCTCGGAGAGTGAAAGTGCAGAAAGAGCAGAAATTAGAGAAATGATCCGATTGTTGAAGAAGCTACAAAGCGTCTGTACTGTAATTGTTGTAAAAATGTATAAGTTTTACACCCAAAACGATAAATGAAGTTATTAAAGACAAGAAGTAATTTACAGCGTATGACTGACGTGACGCAAGCTATTATAAGCAACAAACTTGATTTAATTAAGCAATTAAAAGTGTAGGTATGAAGTGAAAAATTACTTAGTTATAGTTAATCTTATGACCTGAAATACAAAGCAGCTTTATCTTTTGTAAATATCTAACGGATCACGCAAAAAAAACCTATAGGATATGTATCGTAGTACAAGTTAGGCCTTAATAATATAAATTTTAAACAAAGTTTATCGTGTTACTGTTATATATAGGTATGTAAGAATGAATATAGACATTGTAAATTAACTTGAAGTGCGACAGCTATGAAACTTAAACCTGCAGGAGCTCAACTTTTGTTAGGTACCCAATTAAGCTTCGATCCTATAAGCAATTAAAAAAGAAGAGTTATTTACAAGCAATCAATAACATATTGCAGCATTCATTGGAAAAATGAATAAATATAAATACTTGAAGTTAATTATTACTTTTTATTATGTAAGGATTTAAGGCGGCTGCGTATTAAACCGACTAGATAGTTTCATTGTAAAAGAGATAACCCATTCGATATTTATAATGTTAATTGACTTAACGGGTTGTATTAAACTATATTCACTATTTATTATAAATAAACACAAAAATGGGTGCAACATGGACGTAATGTTCATGTCATGAAAACTGTTTTTGGCAAACTACAGCATTGCAGGAAGTTCATGATAGCTTTATAAACTTATAGCCAAAAAGATGTAACTTATTGCTCTGCAGTAAGAGTCTAGTGCCTTCTAAGCGTATTTGATTGAACTTTTATGACTTCACATCAAGTCGGCTCGTCAAAAATACTTAAAATTTAACGGGTGTGCTGAATTTAATTATTGTAATTTGGAAAAATTTTATTATTTTCTTTCTAATTGGATTTGGCTACTCAATGTCTGTATTCCACTAAACCAGTTGCTATCAGTTATGGGCAGAGCTTTCTGTAACCTACCTTCTATGTTACTCAATGACAGCAGTGCGGGTTACTGCAACTATTTTCGCAATTCTTTTTGCATCTGCTATTTAGTTCGCTTTCGCTTAGTGACACTCTTTGATTAGGAAATTTACGTTACCTCTTGCTGTCTTCAAAGAATTTCTGATAAGTTAACGTTGAGCGTTTTAAATAAACGTTGTGCATTATTTATATAACACTATTTCAAAACAAGAAACTGTATAACTAAGTAATGTCAGATTAACAACATACCTGGAAGTACATGTGGCTTTGAACACTGGTGACTTTTAGAACGCTAAAGCAAAACAACTATAGACCATCAGTATACCTGTTCGTAAATGTAGATAACTCTTAACTGTATTACACAACTCAAAACGATTACAACATTGTAGTTAAAAGCATGTGACAAATCAACGAAGAAACATAAGTGATAAAAATGTATGTAATATTTACACTCTATCGACGACTCAGAATCTTATGTAACCTAAAGAGCTATCCTAAAAGTTACATATGCTCCTCATAAAAATGATTTTGTTTTTTAATAAGCTTTTATATTATCTAGAAAATATATGCGGGCCATAGCTATTTTTTATTCTGTTAATTTCATCATTTCATAGTTTAAGACGTGTAAAGCAGATAATGGAGATTATTGATTGTCGTTGCTTTTTGAACTAATATACATATAACGCGTCGCCTTTTCAGATATTATGTGAAAATCAAACCTTAAGTTTTGTGATTAAATAGCACACATTTTAGGACTTATCTAATGAATATGAATTCACTGTACATATGAGTATTTTCTTGTTATTTGAAAGAATAATAACTCGAAAGGATAATAATTACACTAATATATTTAATTAAGGCTTCAATTTTAACATCGTACTGCTCTGATGTTTGTTGTCTAATCAGATTTTTGAAAAGGTCTTAAGACTTTGTTTGAAAATATAGAGGTTGAATGAAAAAAATGAACTGATGATTTTAACAAATACAAATCGGTCGCCAGTAAATTTGCACAATTTAGAATATCAAGTTATTCTTCAATGGTATTATTACATATTTATTTCCAGCTAAAAGTTTTTTAAGCATGGTGTCAAAGCGAAATACCTAATTTGAATTTTCCCCGAATCCTCTAGGCGCAGTTGTGTCAACATTTTTTCACACTAAACTGTTAGATACACAGCTATTTACTACCAGAAATCTAAACAGCACATACTCGTTTCTTAATCTGCAATGCATATATCTGTCAAATGTTTCCCTTTTAATGAACGTGGAAGCTCTCGGTATACTGTGAAGAAACATGTACCAAAACAACTGCTACGGTTGTCTACTTTGAATCTGGCCGCAATTTTGTAAACCATTTGCTGCTTATTTATCCCGGGAGCAGTGAACCGCGTCCCATAATGATACCGCCGCGATAGTTCGTGAATAAACAACACTAATCCCTGAGTTAGTTCCAAATAGATAGGAAAAATCTGTTTCGGCTTAAAACTCCTAGGGCCAAGTAAATATACAACGCCGTCGAAGACGGGTGCGGCATAGAAATAATAGATTCCCTGCGTCGCAAATAACCTTGATTGTCGGCTAGGATTGTTATTAGGGAACTGGATGCACAGCTGTCAAATATGCTCGTACAATTCAGGCATTTGTCGAGGGAACATGTGGCGCAGCCATAACCCTGACGTTACAATTTGGAAATGCCCAGTGCGCCATGAAGACGTCGTTCTAAGACGACTTCGGCGTATTTTATGTGCACTAGAGCAGCAGGAAAGTGACGTGGAAATTATAGTCCTTATTTTTAAGCTCATGTGGTTTAGCAATCAACATATGAGTAAATTTCAATCAATTGCAGTAAACCTCTTGTTTTGTCAAGAGCTTTTGCAGTTACTGTGCAAATTAATTTGGTATTTAAAGCAATCAATTTTTTATCTAGTTTTGTCACAACACTCACATTTTCGTTTCTGACAGGCTTGTCTTCTAAAGATGTGTCTAATACAAAATCCAGTAAAGATGCTCCCGATATATTCTGTCAATCAAGGTTTGGGTATAAACAAAATACTGTTTTAGATATATTGGGTATAAAAAAGCTGATCGGCAAAGAAAGTCACTAATAGATCCGAAAGATCACACGTCTGCATGTGACAATAAGTTGCTCTAAGTTCGTGACAATTTAAGGAAGATAGGTCCCATAGCAATGCCACAAAGAAGATTAAAGCAAAAATAATGAAGTAACTTAGTTACCTATCCGCTTCGCAAACCTTCGGTCTCAAAAAAGTACCAAGATAGTTTTGACTTTTTACTTATATAAAGGGAGAACAGTGGCGGCTATTTTAAATACTTTTAATACCATGAAGTCTTTTCATAAGCATCTGTATCAATCTTTCTGGTAAATCCTTTTCGATTTTTGGTAACTGGGTGTACTTGTTTTAAATTTAATATAGGCACAGGGCGTTTCGTTTTCGTTAATGTTTACTTTGTCGGACAAACACATAGTACTGAAGTTTAATATAATTAAATCACACACCCTCATTTTTTGACTTGAACTCAATTTTCCACAAAAATCACCTGTACGTACGCTTAATAACCGCTCACGTTCGGATGTATTATTTGTAGGAATGCGCGCTCGTGCCTCGGGCTGAACGAACTAAGCCCGAAATACCAATTAGAATCGCGTGTCGACGCGTGTCATTTCCATCGCATTCGCCGCKGAGCTTGCATTGGATCGAAATGTTTTMGGCTTACAGGAATCAGCCCCTGAGGGAGAATGACTACACCGTTGTTGTGAATTACCTGCAGCATAAATAAACACGAGAGGATTGTTCATGACTCTAATAGAGGCAAACATTATGTTAATAATTGTTTATTAAAACGCATAAACTTATAATAATAAAATGACAGCATGCCATTGCAAGACCTTGTTTCTATATTTTCATTTATTATGGCTCGGGTAAAAGACGGTGTTGCCGGATCGGCTACACCTGTTTAAGATGATTTAGGGCAGATTACAAGAGGGAGGTCCGAGTAAAAATAGGCATTATCGCTAGTCTGGAGTCAACACAACCTCCCAGTGAGTTGACAGAAGTATATTACAGATCAGTAAATTTTTTATTCTTATGTTTTCGGTATAATTGGACGAAACCTGCCACGGCCTCAGAGTAGTTTCTTCCCATTTATAGAAAGATCGAGATTTACATTGCATACCCTACTGGTACGTAAAAAAAATTGAAACAATTACACATACGCCATCTCTTTGCTCATTTATATTATTTAATCCAGGAAAAAACCTTGTGATCTAAATTAACAAAATTTTATAAACCCTTATACCATTGTCTATAGTAAGTAGTTTGACTCACTGTAAAACATATTTATTTGCCGAAGCCTATGAAAGATAATGCTGCAGGAGTAGTTTACTCTACCGCTTCATTCAAGGTACAATAGGATGCAACTCTTGCTGCATACTTTCAGTGATTGCTACACTACTTTGATATTACAGGTATAGGCATTATAAGAATACTTAAATTCTACTCTACCCTTGAGAAATCTCGAACTTGAAACTTTAGTTGTAGTGATGTCATGTGCACGCAAACGTTGACTGGTTTAAAGTACCACAAAATTGCCAAATTGCCACGGTAGCCCCAAGAAATAAATTGAACTTATTGCTACCAACCACAGATACTGCAAAATGTAATTCATTACAAATCTACCATTAATGTCAAATATAATTGGAAATCGCAATGATTCCGTTTATAATGGGGTTGGAAGTGTACCGGTTAAGGCCTAATTCGTGTTATAACCTTGAAATACCCAGGTTTTAATCATTGTTACAATTTATTTCATGCAACTGTTCAAAATATGCAGTGGAATTTGTATTTTAAGATTAGCAGGACGGAAGAAACATGAAGAAGGGATACGCTCTAATGTAACAGGCAATAAAAATCCTGTATTGATGTCTTCACGAGTGATTAGCAACCAAAAAGAGTGTATTGCAAAACATTTTTTGTATTTATATTTTTCCTTTTCAAAATTATTAGGTCAGATGCTTATTGGGCTTCTAATACAAGAGATAAAGGGCAGCATGATGTGTATGGGAAAAAACACCCTGTAGCTTCACAATTGACGGTAAAAATGTGTACTATTCTAACGTTGTTTATTCAAGGGTAATGGTTTTATTTACTTCAATATACTGTAGACAGTATACAACAGTCTTTATTACACGATCTTCATGTATCTTTCAAATGTATCTTACAAATTAATCAATTGCAATGGTATTTTATAAATCCTCGCAATTTATCTATTTTTATATATCACGCCTTTTATTCGCTATTTTCTATTTTCCAAATTAAAAGATAAAATTTAAAGGAACAAACATTTTTCTGATACGACACGTCGATTCACTGGTTTCTGTGCGAGGATAAAACCTTGGTGTGAAATGCTTTGAAATGTTACACGAGTGTTGTAATTTGTAAATTTACTGGATAGAAACTAAGTCGAATACATGACTGTTTTGACACTTATTTAATGGTTATTTGCATTGCTAGTGAAATAGCATTATGGCTCTATGTTAACACAAGCTTTATTTGTGATCATAATAGTTACTGTAATATGCTCTAACCTACATGTCGTGTATACTTTATTCACATATGCCCAATAAAGAAAAAATATATAAAAAGATTTTATTCAACCAGTTCCGTTCAAAATAAAAATCAAGGAAATTATCGAAATCTTATGACCACCCCTCGAATTAGTTGTAAACAATTTTTTTAATGTTAACAGGTCTTGATACAAATTGTTCGTTAATATTGTAGTCCCATAATAACGAGTGATCAGTGAAGGAAGTCTGCCCTTGGAACGAGAAAAGGTGTAAGCTAAGTATGAAAATCTTTTTATAAGGGATTAACGGAGTGGTGTACCTAAAAAATAATAAGAATGAAGCAAAAGCATATCGAAGAAGTATATGTGCTGCAGCCTTTGGGTTAATTATTCAATATTACGAGCTACAATTTCAATGAAAAAAAATGTCAATATTTGTAAATTTAATCATTAAATTGTATTTTTGAAAAAAGTAAGAACAATCAATGTGTCACATGTCAAAGAATTAATAATAGGGTTTGTAAAAAGTACATAGGCCGTAACCAGAAGCTATATTTAAAACAAAACAAAGCAGAAATTGTGAGCAAGCGCATTAAGAAGTTTGATCTGAATCGGTGCAACGCGTTAGTTTACTGGCATGCACTTCTTACAAAATCGTACTCTATTAGCAAAAGAGGATATTTACGTTTTTAAAGAAGCTGAAGATAAAGAATTTTCGCTAATAAGGGCTTAAATGTTTTGAATGTTTGATGTAATGAAACTAATACATTCATATTTAAGGCTTCCTTGATAATTGGACTTGGACTGGAGATGCTTGCAGAATAGATGAACTAACTAACCCACATTTGAAAATTTGAAAGTATGCCGAAAATTCTCTAATACTGTCGGAGGCACTGAAGGAGTGGGCATGGTTGAAGAAATTCAAAAGTATCTTGCACTTAATTCTATATAGTCATGCTGTTCATGGAAGGCTTTTTGGGGTTACAGTAGTAATAATTGCATAAAGCTTCCGGCTGGTATACATAACACATTTATTTAATGTAATGCCAAAGAAGATTATCAACCTTCTTAATTTATCACAAATTTAAAACTATATAGAATAAAGTATTCGAAGATCGTCTACTTCACTTTTAGCAAATCAGAGCAGAGGTATGAACAAAAAAAGCGCCATGATTGTTGGCGGATGAATGCTGTATGTGAGGATTACATTCATACTTCAGTTGAAAACAAGAAAAACACTGTCTCAAAAATCATGGAGGAGAGATTCCTGTCAATGAAGCTACCTGCAGGCAAGCCTATAAAAGTCTCAATATCTTCACTGTTATACTGACATGAGATTGTCTTTTCAATGAAATCAGTTTTACCTATTCACAGGGATTTTCATGATTACGCCACCAGGTACAATACGGAATTTCGGCTGCCTAAATTTAACAGGTCGTCATCACAAAATTATTATCTATATATGGGAATTAAAATATTCAATAATCTGCCAGACACCATTAAAACCAATGTACCAACTAAGTTAATATTTAAAAGAAACTTAAAACGTTGGTTGTCTGGAAAAACATTTTATGACTTGAACGAATTTTTTGAATTAACTAAGTAGTTATAAAAACAATTTTTTTCTCTTCTCATTTTTACCACCTTTATTCTCGTTCTTGTTTCTCATGATTGCTTCTACTGATTCTTATTTGCTGCGTCAGTATGCACACGTTTGGTATACTGTTTCAGTATTCCGCTTTTTTTTTTTGTTTTTTTTGTTTTTTGTACTCTGTGCTGTGTTTCCGCTGTGCGCGCGCGCGCGCCGGTGCGGCTTTCGGCTGTTAGGATTGCACCTTAATTTTGATTTGAATTAATCCCATACGCCCACACTGGGCAAGGACCACAGTCATTGTTATTAAGTACTACATTACTGTACGGTACATATGACTGTAAGGTATTTTGTGGGTATAATAATAAATAAATAAATAAAATAAATAAATACTAGCGTAAATTTGTTATACGAGAATATCAGATAAATTACACTTCAGTTTCGGACCAGATTGACCAATCAGAATCGCTCAGCGCGCTTCTGCTGTCCTCTAAGCACACCTTTACCAAAGATGACAAGGATGTATACATGCAATAATGTGAGTGTTAAACAACGATAAAATTTCGCTTAAAACAGGACCAATGTTTCCGTTTAGTTGGCATTCTCAACGCTCTTCTTTGGTTATAGCTTACGCCAGTCATTTAACAAAATAACATTAAAGGGAAACAAACTTTGGAACTCTAGACGATAATATACGTGTCTGATTTATTAGTTGACACTAACTTAATGCTCAGTTAACAGTTGACTAAACTAAATAAATAGCTCAAAGTTACATTTTTATAGTTTTTGTTATAGTAACATCTTAATGCACCGCCTCCAGTCCATGCCAATAACATACATAATCAAATGTGCATAGTTGAGTGGGTGACGTGACGATTGCATTTGCTGTTACCTACTACAAATGACCACGTTAAGTGTAAACTGCAATCGCATTGAAACCAAGCACAGCCATAACTACCTGACTGTATAATGTTCTCTCACCCTCGGGAAATCATCCGATTGAATTTTTACTACTGCTTTTTGTTCACACTAAAAAAGCATGACGTGATGCCATAACTCCTCCCGGGGCTTAGGGGCTGCTCACAACGCTCAAAACTTTCGTACGCGATTAAAAGGAATTAATGCAGGCACCCCTTTGTGTGGAACAATTCTATTTTCTGCCCAAGCTGACATATGTCTTTTTAAGAGACAATGAATCCATAAGATTTAATACCCACAGGGCAAAAACAAAGCGCTTGCATGCTGGCGTTCATTGTGAGGTTCTTAGAAAAGTTTTCCGCGGGGCATTGTGCATACCTGCATGTCACGGATCCCTACCCTGAGCTATTCATGGGTTTTGATGTGAAATACGAGATTGTCTTTGGAAAAAGTTGGCCAATTACGTCATAAAATGGTTTTAATGGTGCGTAATTTGGAATACGTTGAACAAGCTCTTAAGGTCATCCATGCGGAATACACGATAATGTAATATGATCAGTGGAGCGGACTTTAACGGTGTCTAGATGAATACGGGGAATTTGTGTGTAAAATATGATAGTAAACGCATGTGTCATTATTTGTGTAAACTTCGAAAGAATATGAGATTTTCCAAATCGGTTTTAATACAAACTATTTAATATTTGATAATAAAGTTTTAAATTTCTTTAACGGCATTATGTGTGACAAAATATTTGATTTGGCATCATTCTGACGTATGTAAGATATTCATGTAATTCTTACAATTCCGTTTATGAAATAGAATAAATCTTTTAATTAGAGGTAATGAACGTTTACTAAAATAGTTTTAAACACTTTAAAATAATAATAATAATAATAATACATTATTCAACAAATGTTTCTTTAACTACTCATTTATTTATTACATACTGCCACGATACAAAATGTAAAATCATTACATTGCTGTAACAGAAAATCGTCCAAGTTTAATTATTCAGTGATTTTAGAAATATGCTAAATTACGATTTATTTATTGTCGCGATGGTGGTGTTAATAAGGCATTTGTAATCACGGACCAGTTTAACGAAAAATTTGTATTTAATTTGGGGCATAAAGGAAAATAAGGATCAAGATAAATGAAAGTTACATGCAGAAGAAGCATAATGACAAGAAATTTTTGAAGAATAAACTGGTGAGCATAACTATAGCCCCACCCCAAATTTTGGCTGTATCTACCATAAACTTTACGTGAATTAATTATGCGTTTGGGAATTCAGAATACAAGGTAATAGAACGCTAAAAAATAAATTTTACACCAATTGCAAACAATTTATATTATTTATTCAACAATATTGCATAAATCATGGGTGCATAACTATAGCCCCTACTGTCTTTCCGTTATTTTCCGCAAAAAATAATATTTGGGTGGCTTTGATTTTTGTTGTCAACATAAACAAATGCCACTATTTGACAGTATTAAAGTCACAAATTGTATCAATTAGTGCAAAATGCCCCGCGGATCCTACTTATCGGAGATTGAGAAGGGTAAAATTTTGGCTTTCCAAGACGAAGGTCTAAGTCGACGAGAAATTTCCAGAAGAATTAACAGCTCGCGTAAAGTTGTTACAAATTATCTAAGAAACCCTGGAGAGCATGGGACACATAAAACAGGAGGTCCAAAAAAGAAAGTTTCACCTAGGACGGCAAGAAGAATTGTCTCTACTGCAAGTAACAGCTTAAAAAGCTGTAAACGAATCGGTGAAGAATGTGGAGCAAATGTTTCACGATGGACTGTAGGCAGAATCATACGTGGAAGCGAGCATATTGTGCGACAGAAGTTGAAAAAAGCACCAAGGCTTCTCCCGCGCCACATAATTCAAAGAGTAGAATTTGCTCGGCGGAATATGGACCGAATCTGGGACCATGTAATTTTAATTTAATTTGTATTTCTTTCCGAATTTTTCCTAGACTCCAAACATCTTTCAGGTAATTTTTCCCGACGAAAAAAAGTTCCGTCTAGATGGTCCAGATGGTTTTAATTCTTACTGGAGAGAWCTGCGTAAAGAGCCTAAATTTCTTAGTAAACGAAATTTTGGTGGAGGCACTCTCATGGTGTGGGGAGCTTTTACCAAAGGAGGAACTTTGAATTTGGCTTTTCCGACAACACGGATGAATACAAGAGAGTACCTTGATGTCCTGGAATGCCGCTTATTGCCATTTTTAAACGAGAACAACCAAAATCGATTCATATTCCAGCAAGATAATGCGCGAATACACGTGAGCAGAGAGGCGATGGCATTTTTTAGGGATGAAAATATCGATTTGTTGGAATGGCCTGCATGCTCCCCGGATATGAATCCCATCGAAAACCTTTGGGGAGTCGTAGTTCGGCGGCTATACCAAGACAACAAGCAATATGCTACCGTTAACGAATTGAAACATTCTTTAGAGGAAGTTTGGAGAAATTTGGAGCCTGAAATACTCGTAAACTTCGTTAACAGTATGCGTTCTAGAGTTTTCGAGTTAATTAGAAAAAATGGTAAAGAAACCCATTATTAAATTATCGATAAGTAAATATTATTAAAGTTATGTATTATAGGGGCTATAGTTATGCACCCATGATTTATGGAATATTTTTGAATAAATAAAAAAATTGTATGCAATTGGTGTAAAAATTATTTTTTAGCGTTCTTTTATCTTGTATTCTGAGTTCCCAAACGCATAATTAATTTACGTAAAGTTTATGGTAGATACACCCAAAATTTTGGGTGGGGCTATAGTTATGCTCACCAGTTTAGTAGATCTTAGACAACTTTCATAGTTCTATTATAAACTCAAATGCCATACTAATGGTTTAGTTTGAGTGCAGTTAATTTGAAATCGTAAAAGAATGAAAGAACTAGGTTTGAAGTAAAAAACTGAGACCAAAAAATAGAACATATTGTAGGCCATATAGAAAACAGCAAAAAAAGATCAAACAGTATTGTTTTTGCATATACAGATGCCAAACCATCAGCATAGAGCTATGCTGAAGGGKAAAATGGATTMATTACCTATACTTTAATGTAAAAGGGTAAACCAGATTTAATTTTTATTTATTTTTAGGCTGAAATTGAAAATATTTGTACATTAGTATAGGTTTGGTAGAAATAAGCTTAAACTATAGAAATGTATGAATAAAATGTTTTAAAAGTCAGTATCCCTAACAAAGATCTAAAGCCAGGAATCAACAACTGAAACGTATCTGTTTGTACCCCTCAAGGGTAAATTAAATTTTCATTATGATTATGATTATTGTTATTTTTATTATTAACAACGTTAGACCCATATAACGATTATGAACAAGAATTACCTATCGACTGGATCGACAAAGTACAAACACAACACAAAGCTGAAAATATTTTAAAACGTTTAAGCATCTGTGTCCTAAAACATTTGAAAATTGGCTATTCTCTTTCCGACTATAAATAAATAAATTTTGGTGGAGCTAATGAAAAATATTAAAGGGCTTCGAGTAGCAGATACGTTCCAGCTAACTATGTAATGCCTATATCTGAAACATACAGAGTATATTTTATACTCAAATTGAGCATTGGGCGAACGACGGGAACTGCTGATAAAAGAATGTGTTAAAGATGTTTAGTATGTGATGCTGCATGAAAACTTATTAAATATTGTAAACTGGTCCATATGCACAAAATGGAAGATTAATCTTCATTAAATCCAAATATATCCACTCTATTTATAACAAAACTGACAATGCGCTTTCAGCTCATATAAGCCATCATCACTGRTTTATAAATTGATCACTACAAATGAATTTATACAAAAGTGACGTCAAATTCGAAGTAAGCAATTTTGACTTCAGACAAAAAGTATCCTACATGCCAAAAACATGAATTCAATGATTAATAAATAGAATTTTGCTGACAGTGGTAAATGCTTGATCATTTACATACTTAACACGGATCATTCAATCCGCTTATCGTGCGGTCTTCACGTAAGTATCGCGCTGTAGAATGGCTAAAGTGCATTAAATAAAATGTTCAAAAAATGAAAAGAGTAGTTGTTAGATAAATAAACAACACACAAAGTATCACATCGCAACTTATAACGAATTCCATGCAGATTCCGGCCAGACACGGTTTAAATAAAATCATCCCCGCAACAAACCGTTTGCTTCTGACATGGCGAATTCTCCCGCCTCCTTTTTTTATTCCACGCTCGCTTCTCCACAAAGAACAATTTGCAGAATAAACACGGCTTAATTAGGACCAGGAACTCCTCTTCTCTAAAATACAAGAGACAAATCGAGAATAATTGCCGGCATAATTCGCCACGAGAGTCGTGTTTCTTTTACCATTCGACAGCGAAAACAGCTCTAACAAACTTCGCTTTTAAACACAACGGAAGAGTGTGCGAGAATACATTTGCACCGTGTTTCGGAGAAATTAGGTACCTACTCGGTGCCGAAATAAGTACAAGCTGAATTGTACAGCGAATCATTGGCGTAACCGCTAGAGTTTGTAATAGAAATAGTAAAAATTAAAAAAACATACTACGCAATAAATGGATACGTACCTCAGCTTTTTAAATAAATCAGAACATTAGTAAGCCCAAGTGGCTCTAGTAGACAATGATATTTTAATACCAGACCACTAGGAGATAAGAATGTTGAAAATATATCTTTGAAACCCAAAAGATTATAGTAATTAAACATAAGAATTAGTATTGCATATTACCTGAAGCCTTGTTCCCGTTAGATTCTTAACAATTTGAACAGAGCTTAAGAAAATTGTGGGTAGGCTGTATTTTCAATACCCCCTCCTATTAACGTGGACATGTCTGATATGTTATAGAAACGGTTATTGTTTTAATGCTCGCACGTTACTGATTCAATACTCTCAGACTAGCAACGACTCGTTTCGCTGGGATAGTATTCCTGTGTCGCGAGACAACTTCGGCAATGTCCAACACTTAGGTGTTCTTAGGTCTTCCATTGAATGTCCTAGAATGTTCCATGACATTCTCGAATCGTCGATTTCCGACATTTCCACAGCGAGGCGGTTACGGCAATGTGCCATGTTTCGGGGTTCTTTCATCTGCTGATCAGCTTTCCATTATTCTCAATACGCTATATCAGTGCCGACGTAGTAACGGTCATTTTTCTGCGGTACGCAAAGTCCTGGATCCTGACAAACCGAGTTGTCATAACATGCGTAACGGACCTCAGTGTTGGTTGCAATTTTGTGACTTTAAAATAATATTTAGAAGTGTTACTGTACTTATTTGAGTAGCTTATACTCCTTCCTTTTGCTTCACAACTAGTACAAACCGAAATTACAATTAGTTTAGATCCTGGATCAAAACAAACCAAGTCGTGCATAAGGGAGTTTAGTGTTTGGTGCAATTTTTTAGTGTTAAAAGAATATTTTAGAGTGTTACTGTGTATGTTTGGGTAGCTGACACTCCTTCGCTTTCGCAAATATTACATACATAAGTTACATTTAGTTACAATGTAGGTATTGCTGAAAAGCTTAACCTACAATAAGGGACCCAACCCATTACCATTTTCTGGCAAAACTTGTAAATTGTAATGCTCCACACACGAACTTAGTGTTTGTTCATCTTTTCAACAATACGTTGTATCTAAATGTAATTTCAGTTTGTAATACTTGCTAAGTAAAGCGAAGTAGTGTAAGCTACTTAAACATACACAGTGAAACTTTAAAATACTCTTTAACACTAAAAAATTACAGCAAACGCTGAACTCCCTTACGCAAATTATGACAACTAGGTTGGTTTGGATCCGAAATCTTGACGTATCGCAGCAAAATGGCCGACATCTACGTCACACTAATATAGCGTATGACTTTCTCGAAACGTCGATATTCGACATCTCCATAACGAGACGGTTACGGAAAAGTGCCACACTCAGTAATTCTTTCGTCTGCGGATGAATTTTCCAGAATGTTCTATGAACTTCCCGAAACGTCGGTTTTCGATTTTTCCATCGCTAGARAGTTTCGACAATGTGCCACTCTAGGGTGTTCTCTAGTCTTCTGTCAAACTTTCTAAAATGTTCGTTTAGAAACATCGATTTTTGAGCTTTCTCCCGTTACGCGGTTTCGGCAAACTGACATAAAAGAAAATTCTTTCGTTTTCTATTAAATCTTCCAGGATAATATATTTGCGCTGAAAATCTGCCGAGGAGAATATCATCTGGTTAGGTCCTTCCTACTCTATCAATAACAAAGGAACTGGTCAAGAAAATCACAAAAGGAGAGTGTTATCTCACGGAAGTGTTCCCAGAAAGATAGGTACTTAATATTTGCCAAAAAAAGTTGGTGTTTACCATAACTGAAACAAGATAAACTTCAGTTGAAACAAACTTAAGTGGAAGAATAGGACAGGAAAAGAATTGTAACAATATGGAGGAAAAGTAATTGAAGTGGTAGCACTTGTTAAATGACGACCAGAAATGGCAAATTGATGGATTTGCGACAACGTATTATAGAAAGGAAGGTTTGAGTGTATGTTTGAGAAGCGGTACTGGTGGTCCCCCCCTCGGCATGAGGTTTCATTTGTTGTCTGTTAGAATAATTTTCAGCTTGAGGTTTTCTTTTGTTTTGAAATAATTTTATGGATAAACGAAACATCAATTTTCCTTAATTCACAATAAATAACTAAAGTCTGTCCAACGAGTAGGAGAAGATTTTGACAGACCACATAAAAAAGACAAAAAATACAGTATATTTGTGCATTAAAACGATAGGCAATAACTGTCACTGATATGTATTTTCTCGTTGGACAGACTTTAAAACAATAATATCTTATAACACCACTACTGATACTGACCCCATAGAACTTTTAAAAATATGTAAAGAAAATCATTTATCCATTATTTACGACGTAAAATACTTTTAACCATTCCCGAGTTTGTAGCTACTGCAGAACGTATTTTTTTTCTATACCTTCAGACTTAAAAACTTATATGTATTCTACAGTAGCTTAATGGTCATAAGCTTTTATATATATTATATTACGGTAAAAGTGACTACTTGGTTAGTCTATAAACTAACTGAATATTATATAAACCAGCCAAACGTCTGATTATATCGAAGGAAAATCATCATTCCGCTAAAAAAAAACCATAGCTTTGGATAGTTTGTATACTATCCAGTTACCTTACAAACTGTACAGACTTGTACCGTTACAAACTGTGGTTAGTTTGTATWCTATCCAGTTACCTTACAAACTGTACCTACGAACCAACTCGTTGGTTAGTATTTAAAATAGCTAATCTCATGGTTAATTTAATTTAGGATGGTAAAATAGTTCTTGGTCAAAAACAAAGTTTATTTATAGTACAAAATAACATTGTTACTACTTAAAAGTAAGCAAAATCCATAACAATATAAATTATTATTAACTGGAGCAAGTTGTACTGTTGTGGCATTTTTGCGCTTAAACGTATATATGGATGCAAGACATTTACATTTTTTGCCTGTGCAACTTCTCTTGCACTGACATCGCACATAACAATCGAACCAATTACAGAAACTTTTCCTGCAGCGCTTCGTAATGTTATTTTGGTGTCAGTCTTAATATTTTCTAATTTTATAAAATGTCGCCTGCACATTTCAAATTCCTTGCGTGTGTGCAGTTGTTTAAGGACACCGTGATTGGTTTATATACTAACCAGGTGGTTATTATGTATTACATTTTATCCAACTGCCGTGAATGGTTTGTAAACTAACCAAAAATCCCTATAAATTTTCTTGTGGTTTGTACTTTGGCGTCAAATCTTGGTCAGTTTGTAATTTAACTGGATAGTATAGAAACTAACCAAAGCTCGCAGCTATTTTAATGGACATATGATTTTCTATCAAAGTAACCAGCAAAGCAAAAACGCAAACTTAATATTGCTTTGTAATGTATACATAGTTAATAATTTAAGTTTAGTATTAGATTTTTTTGTTATTATTTAATATACCAGCCTACTATTGCATTATTCACATTTACATCGTTACACTAATACATTATCCTCAGTTGTCAGTAAGATACGGCTAATATATTTTTTTTATTTTGCCCCCCCCCTCCGGAAAAAATCCTGGTATGTTTACAAATGCAATGAACACCATATTTGATATAATAAACCAGGATTATGTTAGGGATTAGTATTAGTAGCATAGAAAGGGATAGATAGCAATGTACACAAATATTAAAGTAATATCCGATTTTCACATTTCACATAAATAATATTGTCGCTTTCTACCGGAAATTTTGTTTCAGCGATTTCTTCTTTTATAATACACATCCCTAAATGTATTTCCTTGAAATCTGATGTTCGTCATTTTTTCTCTTATATATGGAAAGCACATAATTTGCTTTACTTCCAATTAACTTTCTGGTCACTTTTTATACATAAGTAAGAATAATAGAACAATACTGTTCCTATGATGATGATAATGTATGCTAGTTTGCAAAAAATTTGAATTGATGCAGATTAGTACTACACTTGCATGGGTTTAAAGCTTAAATCTCAATTGCAGAATAGTAAGAAATATGAATGAAAGTACAGCCTTTCTCTTTGCCAGCAGCCTTCGAATAATGAACAAATATTTTCCAAAACGTCAAACTGAACAAACTTGCTGCCAAACTGATTGCCAATAAGCAGAAGTATCTTTTCAGAAAGGCACTTGGTCTACGCCCATGTGCCGCAAATCCGGATTTCCGGTCTCATGTGAGAAACCGCAACCTGCATGTTTTCGGCGCGGTAAACGAGAACGTAGTGTCCGTGGGGAGCCCGTTTCGTTAACAAATTGAAAAACATCTTTCGGTGGTTGCTTTTTTTCTTCTCGGTCCCTCGCTCGCCTGACTACCTGCCCAAGCTGTACATCACCGGCTAAATGGGTGGAGGATGTGAAACCAAATACTGATTACCGTCTCGAAAAAGGGAGCTGAGGTGATTAAAAATGTTACAGCCACGCGGGGGGTGCCGTCAGGATTTTAGAACAAATATGTGGGGAGAAAATAATGTATCCCATTACTAAATGCTGCGGGAATGATATACAAATAATAACCATAGTCTTATCACAAAAACTTGTGAAAAAGATTCTGAGGCTCCTCTAATATGCAAAAAATGTATGCAGGATTAAAAATTACGAAGATCAGCTTTAGAACGTTTTTGTTGTTTGTGCGATATGTTGCGGTGCTGACTAGTGGCTGCTTTATAGCGGTTAAAATTATATTTTACAAGATCTTTATTTATTGTTCAGTAACAAACTTTTTAGCGCTATTTGCGTTGAAATGGACTCCTCAAAAACAATACGTACATTGTATGGTGTACTTTTCCGGCATTCAAAAAGTACTAGTAAGACAACTTCATTTAAAAGTCATGGTTGACACCATAGACACGTCTTGTCTCTTTGTTGAGGCAAAGTGAGGTTATGTTGAAGCGTTGATTGACGTATTCTTAGTACGCACGTCAATCAACAGTTGAAGTATATTGACAAATTATTAATTTTTAAACGGCCCGGGGCTCAGTTTCTACCTAAATTACTCCTATTTGGCTAAATCTGAACCACCTACAATCAATGTATAAAACACGAAAAATATACGAGTACACGGTTGACAGACGTCGCAGTTTGTCAACTTATTACCTGTTTCCCAATTACCCCCGTGTTTCTGTATTTCGCACCTTTTTTTGACCATTAACTGTTGCGCCGAATCATTGCCGTATTTAGTGGAAGACCAAGTCCACTGCAACTGGCAACAGCGCACTTACGTCCTATCAAATCGGAGGTTTTCGTTTTTGCTTAATTACTTAAATGAAAGTGTTTGTTTTGCTGCAAAGTGAATAGCAATGATACGAAAAGCATATAAGTAGCAAGGCTATATGTTGCACATCTAGTTTAGGGAAAAATTTAGGGAAAGCAGTTGCCACGGCTTCCTTTTATAAAACAGACTTTTCTCATTGAAATAATTAATTTCTGTTTCAATTTTCGCCGATATAAACTTCGGTAGTAGAACAGTAAATGTTAAGAACTCTATTTTCTAACTTGCCATCCTACCTTAATATACACATGTAAATATGTAAATGTAAGTAGAAGTATCTTGAAGAAAGAAAATAAATTGCAGAAGCCATCAAGAATTATAAAAGTTACAAGAAAAATATTAATATAAAGACG
Source organism: Rhyzopertha dominica (assembly GCA_025024175.1). NCBI lineage: Eukaryota > Metazoa > Arthropoda > Insecta > Coleoptera > Bostrichidae > Rhyzopertha > Rhyzopertha dominica. The sequence goes on along the minus strand of QCXZ01000003.1, from coordinate 41,324,336 downwards.
AAATTATGAACTAGATTTTATATTTAAACTGTAACCACTCTGTACGTTCTTATTTATAAACTGGATGTMCAACATAGGCCTGTTGTTGATAGGAGGGTAGTGGTAACCAACAAATAAAAGTAACAATGTATGTTAACTAAAGAATTGTTCACCATAGTATATCCATTTCTTTGTAACGATAAAATAAATTGTTGGACTCTCGCATTGTGTTCTTTGATTGTAATCATAGTGTCCATAATTCATGGTTTTATTTAATGTTAAATACTGTAAATTGTTCTTATAAGTCAATTTTTTATTTTTCTTTAGTTTTGGTTGTCGTTTACTATGCTTTTTGCAATATTTGTACTTGTACATTAACTAAATAAAAATCATATTTTTCGTATCATTGTTATTCACGTTAGATCAAAACACAACTTTTTATGACACTTGCCTTTAAGTAATTAAGCAAAACAAAAACGTTTCCGAGTAGATCGGACGTAAGAGCGCTGCTGGCCTTCCCCTAAAGACGGCTGCGCTATGGAAGGTTGAGCACGAAAATCTTTTATTACATTATAGTAATTTAATTCAAATTATAACTGCCACGTCAAAATATTTTTGTGAAAATGTTATGTTGTAGTCATCAACGACTTGACGACTTTTTTAAATGAACACATATTAAGGATGTATTCCATTTCCATTGTCATCCATTGTGCTTGTTACATGAACCTCAACTATTTTTAGCAGCTAATTAAACATATTTTTTATATCTTTTGGTGAACAACTGCTTAAGCATGCTTAACGGTTCCAGATATGAAAAACATATATAATAATTGTGAGGATAAACCTCTCCCATCAGAGCGTTTTAGATATATCAAGCATAGTACTTTGTCCCAAAAAGCACGATTTTATTACATTTGTACTCTAAGTATAGTTATAATGACAGTCGTATGTCTGTTTATTTGGGTATATTTTCCAAAGAATATCGATGTGCATAGAGGAAAAAGCACTTCTTACACAATCTTAAAACTAAACAAGTTTAAAAAAATCTACATAGAACAAAAAATCTCTTTAAATGGACGTCATAGTCTTTTTATGACCAACATTCTAGATCAGACTGTCGCATGTCGGATGTTCTACGCATTAGTGGATTATACGATTATATATATTAAACATACACTTACTGATTCCTCTTCAGGCCTTTAGACCCTTTCCAATGCGGTTCAGGTGACTTCCCTTCCCATTCGAATTTTTTAAAGTGTCATGTGGTAGGGAGCGGGGGAATTACAAACAAGAGTTGACTTGTTTCGTTTTAACTGGAACGCACGGTATATTGTTATTTTAAGAAACACATATTAAATAAATTAGCACGGTATATTCTTTATTTACCTGCATTTATATAATGTTCAATTTGCGAAATGTTTTTGGATTGTCAACTTGGAGGAGTATTAATAACCTAAATTAAGTGCTCGCCAGTAAAGCAGACAGATTGGCATGCCCCGCGCCATTAATCATGGCCCACCCATGCGGTTCGCTCCGCTCAAATTGTAGACGATGTTACATTCCTAAGGTGAGACTTCCTTTCTGGACCGCACTATAGTTTAGCACTAAATGCGACATCAATTTTTTAGTAATGGACAAGTAGAGGAAAGTTCCATTATCCAGTCCATTGAAATTTGAGTTTAAAAACGGAGCTTTACCCCGCCCGCCATAATTCGACAGCTCGGTTTTAAATTTCAATGTGATATTTGCATATAATTTGATTTGCGCTTTACACTAATGCGTCCTTCATGTTACACGCTGTAGAATGCAACAAACTCTAATTTCTACAAAACAAACTTTTTCAGTGACAAAACTTCACTGGCACTGTACGCTATTTGTGATCACAAACTCATTGCTTAGATGCAGTCCTTCTGAAAGGCAACATACTGTATAAMAATTTAGGGTTTGTATAGAGTTACACTATAGACCCAGAGTTAATTTTATTGCCGATAACTACTAGCTTTTTATTTTAAAATATTACCAATGAACAACTATCGCTTTACGCTAAGAAATTTTGTAGTGCGCTTAAGCATATTACATTTTCTTGGACAACCTATATCTCACCTATCCTTTTGGCGTTGCCTATACATATTGCGTAATGAACGTGCAGGCCCTGCTGTATTATCTATACATGTTATGTATGTTTTTCTGTCAGTTTAATGTAGTGCATAACGAATATAGAATATATAAAAAGCTTCTTATGTCGCCTTTGAAAATATTATACCTATAATAAAATAAGCCTTCAAATAAGTAATATATTTATTAGGCTCATGTTTTATTTTGAGTAGGAAATTAAGTCTAAGTTACTCGACTCACGAACTAGATTTGTTTCAAGTTATTCATGTATTAAAGAAATTTCATAACTTTGAAAAGCAAAGCTTATACTTATTTAACAAAACATGATGGATTCTGTTACAACGAAGTCTTCTTCTAGCACAGTGAGCAACTTCACATTCAACTTCTTATATTCGGTGATGAATAATATAAGGACCATTATTACTTCAACGTCTGCTCCAGCATATTTGATGAAGTCGATCATCTGTCATCGCAACCACCAAGCATTCGTCTCACGACCCAATTTCAGCCCTTCGGTCCATTGTCGTTGACGTGTTCTACACCCTCACTATGAGTGCCACTTTTCGATTCCAGAACGGACAAATATCCCGGCCAAGTTGTTTTCGCACTGGCCGATCATCCCTGCCTCCCAACGAAATCTATTAGATTACAATGCTTACGTTTATTATCTGGGGGGGTGGGCAACGGTTTGACTCACCTACATGCATTTCTACACAGCTCGAGGTCCAAGCTCGCGAGTTTTAACGAAGTGTGCTCTGCCATGGAAAGGAGAGGGGCGGAGGTTAGGACGCCGAAGGGCAAAAGTGAGGAGATTAGAGGTGGGACATTTAGTACCTTGAAGGAAACTAGTTCCTTAAGTCTCGGTCCGGGATGAGGAACTAGTTCCTTAGTTCCGTTAGTTCCTGGACTTAACTTTCATGTCACGTGTTATAATGGGGTAGACGGTTTCCGCACAAACCGTGTCCTTTGTCATTTGCTAGGAGCCTATTTAGCACCGTAACGCGTACGGGGTGCGACAAGGAATTATATACGAGATTTGTTAACGCATAATTGATGTTTGTTAATATTATTACATAAATAACGAAATGTAAATACTGAAAAATATTTAAACAAAAGTCTTAAATCTTTCTACAATTCATCAGATGTGGCCACGTTTAAATTGCGGTTGTATCGAAGATACAGGTCACCAACAATTTGTTTATTCTTACAGGTGCCAGGCCAAAACATATAAAGGCGCATAGGCTGTGCATATTATTTACTCCGGCAGCAGCACTTGTCGGCATGACTTTGTTAAATAATGCATAATGCATAATGATTAATGAATAAAAAAGTACACCCTTAA